>WBNM01045765.1:17001-158213 GCA_013399055.1 Ramphastos sulfuratus
GGGGTGGTGAGAAAAAGAAAAGTAGCTTTTTGTTAGCAAAATGAAATCCAGACAAGTATTTATAGCTGCTTTCAAGTGGCTTGTTCTAACATGAGTCGACTATCCTTAATACCTTCCCTTTAGCACCATTAAGCATCTCCCTGGCACTCAGAACAAATTTATGAATGTCTTATAAAAGTCAACAAGCCGCAGGAAAAAAATAAATAAAAAAGGGCCTTATGCAAACAGTGCTTCATCGCAAGAACTCAGACAAAGAAGGTCATATTCATCATTTGCTCACCCAGAGGGAAAGCCAAGATGGACTGTTGAAAGATGACACAAGACCTGGCTAACTTTAAACCTCCACCTAACAGGAGTTTCTGTAGGTGCTGCCAGGGTGGCCACGCTCCTCGCAAGCTGCTCCCTCGCCTCCTGCCACCTCTTACATGCTCTGGTAATTGCCGTTGGCTTTGGTGTGAGCGCAGAGATAAGGATGAACGACAGGAGCGTGAGCCATAAAGTCACTTGAGGGTATAGAGTCTTGTCCAATGGAGTGTGCTGGTCCATGGGTTTAATAGAATTAGGCAGAGGGTTAAATTTGGGACTGCAGGGGTATTTAGTGTGTAGCTGGGTTTTTGTCAAAGTAGTCATTCTACCTGGAGAAAAACTCCTTTCTTGTGGCACCTGTCACATTTCTGATGAGTCACTGAATTACTTTGCCAGCTCTCAAACCTGTGCTCTGTTCTCCTTTTCTCCAGCTTCTGGAAACCTGATCAGAATTGAAACAGAGGGGGGTTTGGATTCTTCCCTTCCCATGACAGAGAAGCACATGTGTGCACATAGTTCACACCACACACAGGTTGCCAGTGTGATGCAAGCACATTGCTGCATCCTACTGAAATGGGAGTCCTTCTCCCCACACAGCTGCAGAAGCAGGTGTCCCACAGGGTGACCACTGTTGCAGAGCAGAGCTCAGCTCTTCAGCTTCCAAAGCTGCAAAATGCTTGGAAACTGGGTAAATGCAAATCTGTATTACTATTTGTGATGTTCCTGTCCTTGAAGTTACCTAGCAAGAAGGCTGCCACCATCACACATTTGCTTGCTCTTGCCTGGAAGATCTGTGGCTGTGAGAGAGCCTGCAAAGTTCAAGTGAAGGGAGTGGAAAGAGCAACCCTCGAACTTTTTGTGATTCAAACAGAAAAGAAATAGAGGGGAGCAAAAAACCAAACCAAACCAACCTAACTGAGGGATGATAAAAGAGCTTCATGGTTTTGAACAACACTTTTTTTCCCCTCAGGTTAATGTCTGCCTGCTGCAGAGTTAGACTTTCTCCTGCTCTGAAACCATGTAAAAGTTAAACAGTTCAAGAGTATTTGCTCCTGTAAATTGTTATCCAGAATCTCAGTGCTTTTGGCTGCCTATGGTTTATCTCTCATGCTTGTCTTCTCCTTCAATATTTAAGGTCATTTTCTGCTTTATGGCATGACATAAACTGATAACAAAACCTTAATAGTTACTTTAACCACTTATTTTCTTTCAAACATTTTGTCTTGGTGAATTATTGAGTCAGCTGTAATGACCTTGATGTAAACATGTACTTTTGAACTTAGGTGAGGATCAAAGATAAAGCAATGCTAAAGGGAGGCTGGAATCTGGAAATGATCCATGTGAAATTGACATTGGTCTTCCATATTTTTTTTTTTTCATTAATTTTTGCAATTTAGAGTTCAGAGTAAATTTGAAATGGAATAAAAGTAATTTTTATAAATGCCAGTGCTGCAACCATTGTGGTGTCTGAAAGCTGATCTGCCTTGTTTCTTGCCTTAGCATGATCGTCGTTGATGGAAGTCATGCACAAATGGCACAGAAAAAAAAAAACCCAAACAACAACCAAACCCTGTTATATTCTGATGTTTTCTCTTTGCTTGGATTCTCTGACTGGAGTAAAATGCTAGCCAGGAAAAGTAGTAGATAGCACTCAACTGCAGGCTGAGGTATTTGAAAAAGAATGTATTTGTCTGTAGTAATTCTCTTTCTTTTCTTTAAGAAATGAAAAAAAAAAAAAAGGGAGTTCATCCTCCCTAGGCTGTGTTTATGATTTTTTTTTTAAAGGATCAGCTGCTTATAATTTCTAAAGAAAGCAGCCAAAACTTTACTGAATAGTAAAGTTAGAGCTTTGCTGCACTGATGTGAAGAAATGAGAGATGAGTTCTGCTGGCTATAGCAGTTTTACTCCACAGTGTTTCTGACTGCTGGCACTGGAGTTGAGAGGAGGTTTTGTAATCTGACATTTAGCTTTGCTGAAAGTGACTTAGAATTCTAAAAACAAATGTCCTGGGCATCTTACATGCTGCTGTGTGAAGCTGCAGAGAAATGGAAGTCCCTTTCAGAAGTGGCCTCTGATTTTGTGGACCTCCTCTCTTAAATTCTTAACCTGAAGTACTTGAGCTGAGATTGAGAGCTGCAGCTTACTTTGGCTTTAGTTGGAAAAGAAAAATGACTATCTGGAAAAGAAAGGTGGCTAGCTGGAAAGGAAGGCTGGCTAGCTGGTAAAGAAAGGTGGCTAGTCGGAAAGGAAGGGTGGCTAACTGGTAAAGAAAGGTGGCTAGTTGGAAAGGAAAGGTGACTAGCTGGAAAGGAAAGGTGGCTAGCTGGAAAGGAAGGATAGCTAGCTGGTAAAGGAAGGTGGCTAGCTGGAAAGGAAGGTGGCTAGCTGGTAAAGGAAGGTAGCTATCTGGAAAGGAAGGGTGGCTAGCTGGAAAAGAAGGATAGCTAGCTGGTAAAGAAAAGTGACTATCTGGAAAGGAAAGGTGGCTAGCTGGAAAAGAAAGGTAAGTGCCTGGAGAAACCAGGCCTGTTTTGTCCCTTAGGTTGGACATTCAGAATGAGGAGACACATTTAAACACCCTGTCTGACATACTTGCTTGTGTTATGAGGACAGTTAGAGCTAAAACAATTGCAATAACCCAGTTTCCCATACTTCATCTTGTAGCCTGCTCTTTGCTGTTGGTAGGTGATAGGAACAGGAGGCTGTCTGAGGTCAAGGACAAGAGTGGTGTTCTCTTTAAAAAGAAAACAAAGCTGTTCCCCTCAGCCCCCCTCATATCCCCCTCAGTGTTGAAATTAATAAAATCTCCACTGTAGCTATCACATCTCCTTCATAGTTTTGTGTTTTTTGGTTTTTTTTTTTTGGGGGGGTGTTTCCAATGAGTGAGTATCTATAAATGTGAAATATTTAATAAGTTAATTTTCTGGACTTTTAGTGGCATTAAACAGTAGATAGATTTTTATGAAAAGGGATTCTCCAGTAGCTATAAATCCCCAAAAGTAACAAAAAAAGTTGCCTTTTTTTTCCCAGCCACACAGTCCTTAAAATATTAACAGGGTTTTAAAAATTTTATTTGTACCAGTAGTAATTTTTCCAGTTGTTGAGCTGATCAACACTTTCATTTTTCTTCTCTCCCAGCTCATCAGACATATTTACTTTTTTCTTTTAACCTTTTTTTCTTTAACCTTTTTTTTCTTCTAAGTTTTAAACAAGAGGGAAGATGCTTTGAGTTCTCAGTCTTATTCCTAAAATACATATTTTTGGATGTAAGTAAAGGAGCCTTGTCACTAGTGCCTGGATTGCACAGAAGTCTTCTCTGATCCCATGGAGCAACATTTTGCAGGCATAAATACAGAAAAGAAGCTGCTGCCATTGTAAGACTGCAAGAAAATACTTCATATGTATTTGTACACACCAACCCAGTTCTGGCATCGGTGCAGAGTCAGATTTAAATCTTCTTGGAACTCTGCATTCCTGCACTGTGGCATAGTGCTGGGACAGAAAATGTTCCCAGTAACTTTCCACTTGCCTCATGGAGACCCCCTGCTCACGAAAACCACTCATCCCTGAAGAACTTTCCACTCCCAGTTGATATTCTGTGCCATTTACCTTCCCCACCCCCACCCCACCCCTTCCTTCTTTTGTCAGGGAAAGCAATGTGTCAGTATGCTGGATGTAGGTCAGAGCAGGGGAAAAGGGCATTCCCAGGACCCTCATGTGAGGTCTTTTTCACCTTGTGTTAGACACACTGCAAGGGACAGCTTCACTCTTCACACTTCTGAAACTCTTTGATGCTGAAGGTGAGTGGGAGGGAAAACCTTGAGACTGGCCATGATCCCAGCAGCTCATCGTACAGGGAACTTGAGCACTGCCCATGTTTCAAGAACACCAAATCCTTTCATATCCTGCAGCTGACTCTACAACCCTGGCAGTCCTGTCATCTGCTTTTGAACATTTTACATCTCTAATTTGATTTGGTTGTATAAAAATGATTAGCAAAGGGCATCAATTAAATCAGAGCTCATGAGAGCTCTACATAGAACGGTTTAGGTTGGAAGGGACCTCAAAGATCATCTAGTTCCAACCCCCTGCCATGGGCAGGGACACCTCCCACTAGAACAACAGCAACTGATGAGATCACAAGGGGCAGATCAGTAAACCAGCATCTGTACATTTGCTAGGAACTTTGGTCCTTTCTAGTTTGCAAAAAGAGGTGTATCAGGGAAGTTGCACGATCTGGAACTTGTATGGAAAATGAGTAGGATTCACAGAAACAGGTAATTCTCCTTAAAGAAAAATAAACTCATAATGAAGTGAACAGCTCAGTATTTTGAGCACAAAGATTACCAGCAAGTGAGAATTTAACAGAACTGGCTGTGTATGACCCTTCTCTCTGGGGTCAGGGTTTAGGATATCTACCAGTCGTGGTCAGGGGGGTTTTATGGAGTGAAACAATATGCCTTTATCCCTTCTCTAGAAAGTGACTGAGTTTAGGTTGGATTTGATGGGTTGTACTGATTATGCTTGACTTGATCTCAACCAGCTTCTAGGCTGTTTGGCTGAGGTACACAAGCCCCAGTGCCACCCACTCCTACTTGGTGCATTTCAGCTTTCAATTATTGTTGAGCAGGTTTATAAATAAGTTGACATTCACTGGTCTGTATCTGGGTTGCCTCTCTGCTTCCATATCCTTTAAGCTGGCAGTGGATTCTTGGGCAGAACTCCCAAATTTCTTGGAGGAGGCCATTCTTCACACCCTGTGATGCTGAAAGCTTTGGGACCACAGTTCTGCATATTCTCACTGTCCTCTAAAGACTGATGTGGGACAAGATCCTGCTCTCCTTTGTTTAGTTGTTCTAAAGATTGTGCCTTTCGCTTGGACTGTTGCCCAAGTATTTTTACAAGTCCAGACTTTCACTCTGCCCTTGAGAGCTGCTAGGGTTTTTTCTCAGGAGTTTGTTTATATCTCTCTCTCCCTAGCCTGGCTTTAGGGGGAGGGAGAAATGCACAAGAAGAGCTAAAGGACTGTGATGTGATAATATGATATCTAGGCATATGATAGGACATACGAAAATTCATTACCATTTGTAATGAAAAAATCAGCTTGATGTAATGTCCAAGGTACATTTAAGCACAGGAAAGATCAGCTGGCACTCAAAGTTCTTGTCCAACAGGGAAGGAGCATCAATCACTGTTTCATTCATGGTTTTTTTTTTCCCCACCTTGCCTCGGCAGAACTGTGCTGGTGTGAAATCTAATCTGCCACCAAAGCCAATCCTATCACAAGGTCACTCTTTTCAGCACTGCTGGGGCAGGGCAGGGTTACATCATACAAGGTGAAATTGCTGAAGTCTATCCACAGGTCATATTCCAGATAGGCATGTGGTTTGATTTGCCTTCCTGCCTTCCCTTCCCTCTGGCAGCATTCTCTTCTCTCAAGCCAGGGAGGAGGTTTGTGGGCTGTGTCCTTAGTAGCAGAAAATGTGATGGCTTGGTTGTGATGCTGTAAACCCAGTCAGGAGGCAGTCCAACTCCTGCCTTTTTAATGTGGTTGGTCAAAAGATATCTGCTATTGTGCTCTGCCAGTTTCCATTAGATCCAGGCAGGAGCTGCTTTAGGTTACTCAGGCTCTTGGAGGTCTCTGCAGAAGTCATGCCATAGCCCAGGCACTGCTGTGGATGCAGCAGCCATGGAAATTACATGGAGTAGAGCAGAGGCAGTTTAGAACTAGTTGCTAAACTTGGTTTTCCAGGTACTTCAACTTCCAAATCCCTTTTGGGAGGGAATGCATGACTGTTTGCTTTTTATTCAGATTTGTATTGTTTTCCCTTAAATTGGCAGAAGTAAAATGTGCTACACTACGCAGTTGGAAAGAGAAGTTACTGTGTCCAGTGTCTTGAAGAGAGACACGACTTGGTGATTAGACAAAAGTGCCTCTGAGATTGCACTGTGCACAGAGTACTTTACCTTATTTGTGTTTCATGTCTTATTTGCAAAATACCTGTTGTTATTTGAGGTAGATTTCGGTCGATAGGTATTCTTGTGTTGGAATGTGATTTGTAGTGTAATGAAACTGAAGTGTCCTTTGATTGAACTTGAGGCATTCACACAGGAGTAAATGGTTACCTGGTTTATTCCAGCACTATTTGTGTGTCTGATTCTGTGTCAGGTTTTGGGATTGTAAGCTCTGTGTTACACTTGCCTGTCTTACTGGTGATTTTTACCTGCCATGATCACAATTCCATGGTCCCCTTCAGGAATGATGCCTGTAAACTGTTGTAAATGTCTGTCTGAAAATGTAAGCATGAGGATTCACTGAGAGATTCATGGTAGTTAAACTGTCTGACAGGCAGCTCTTGAAGACTACCAGATCCTCAGGATTCTCTTTTGCTGCTGAAGTTGGGCAGTGGGTTCAGAAATTAGGAAGAAGTTCAGGTGTGAACTTGAAGATCATGGTGAGCCCAAATGAAAACTTCAAAAGAAGATAGTAAGAAGTGACCTGAGGTTTTTTTGTGATGACTTTTTTTCCTATAACACAGCAAGAATATAATGATGCTTACCTTGATTGTACCTTCCTAGCCTGCAGTAATATGCAGCTGAGAAACTTTTGAACCAGAGATTTGTTCTTTTCACCTCTTTGAGATCAGTGGCAGCTGTGGGCAGTCAGTAATCTCTGAAGCCCAGACTACTATATTTAAGTGTCTAAATATAGATGTAGAGGCCTATGAGCCTGTGAGTACCATTGAAGTGGACTGGAAATTTCCCATTTGCCTCTTTGGGGATTGTATTTGGCCCTATTTCAGGTAACCAGCTTGGAAAAAAAAAAATGGATAAAGTGGCTTGTGTGAGATGGTTAAACAAGTGGGACAAGCGGCTGGCAAGGCTCAGGAGCTCTGGATGCCATTCCTGTGCTCCGACTGCTGAATTAAATTTGTTCTTGTATAGAAGGAGCTCATGCTGGTAAGCATGCAGCAGAGATGCAAAGGCATCTTGATTGCCTCTCCTCAGAATACAGTGCTGCAGTGTTTTTTCTTGTTTTCTGTTCTTTACAGCAAGGTCTAGAGAGAGCAGCACTTTGCAGGATGCTTTAATATGACTTCTGGTTGGTTGACTAATGTCATCAAGACAGAACCTCCATCTGCTGGTCCAGAAAGGATTAAGGGTTTTCAGTCCTTTTATTCATGTGTATGTGTATGTAGTTATGTAATTTACTGCCTCTATTTCAAATACAGGCATCTAGAGAAGAGGACAGCACAGAGCCATCAGAATTTGCTGTAATGGGAAGTAGATATAATTTGGAGATTTATCCTGTACAGGCTTACAGCTACTAAATGAATGTCAGGGAGATGAGCCAGCCCAGCAGTGAGCTGTGCTGCAAGTATGTGCTGGGGCCCAGCTCCCTTTGCCTTTGAAGACAGGGAGAGTTAAACCATTGACTTCATTGCAGTGGGGTTAAGCCTGTAAATAGTTCATAACACTTGCATATTATTAGTTACTCTCATGGCCAGATCTAAGCATACTTGATCTCTGGAGGAATTTGGCTTTGCATAGTCAGACATTCCTTATTTCTCGTTTCTCATTAGTTAGGTAAACACAAGTGCAGAGAAGCTGGGTTTGTCATCTTAACCCAGTTGCTTCTTCCTGAGAGGGTGATGAATGTTCTTTCAGAAACTGGATGAAATGCAGCATTTCTGAAAAGAAATCTATAGTTCATCTCTCAACGAACTATGGCTGTGACAGCTGAGCAGGGAAGGCTTAGGCCATGCATAGGCTGAAGTCTTTTATGATGTGGGGCCGTTGGCATCTGCTCTGCATGTCACAGAACATAAGGACAGCGAGTGGGTGGCTCAACAGCTGGGATGGGAATCGAGGGGAATGGCAGTGAGCTGTCATCTGAAGTTTACAACAAAGGGAAGGAGAGGCTTTTGTAATTTAGTGTGATTTGCTGTGTAGTATGTTCAGCTCATGTGAACTCCATCTCTCTTGCTTTGTCTTCATCTTCTGTTCCCCAGTACAACTGCATGCTTGTGCTTTCACAGTCATACACAGCCCCCCACCCCCCTATGGATTTCTGATCAAGAAAAGGAACCAGCAGGTGCACTTGGCACATCACAGGCAAACGAGTGGGCTGCAATACCAGTGCTGGAGTAGCAGCCAAAAGGTAGGAAGCTAGATACACACAAAAGAGATATGTCAAGGTCTGAGGTACTTGTGCCCTCCCTTCCTCAGTGATCATGGGAAGTCATCACAAGACTGAGCACTGAGTGGTCCAGCACGGTTCTGAAGTGGGAGGAAGATTAATGCACTGGAGCAGTTATCATGACATGACAGAAGCATGGCTTGGATAAACAGACTTGAGACCTTCTTAGTATTGCTTGTAATACTTGCAGTTGTGTTTTATCACTCGTTAAGCAATTAGCCTGTTCTGGTCTTCATTTCAACAAGGCAATGTTGCTGTATCTTAATCATATACAATGCACTTATAGAACTGAATGAGTTGCATCTTGTCTGGTTGATATCTCTGGGCAAATTCCGCACAGAAAGCATTGGGCAGCCACACCCAGGGCCAGAATTTTCTCCAAACCACCAGAGGTTGGTTTTTTCCAATGCTATACGTGCAAATGCAGAACACCAAGCTAGCCAGTTTTATTTGCTGTTTCCAAGTTCAAAGGCTTGGACTTGGCCATGTGGGTAGGAAATCAGTCTAAAATTAGACTTACCTAACCTGACTTTGCAATTAATTTTGTTATCTAAGCATCCATGGGAATGATCCCCAGGCTTGAAGTTACTGCCTGTTGTGAGCTGAGCTGTTTTCCTGTCTGGGGCTAGTGCTGTATTGTTCTCTTAAGGGCTGTGTGAGTCACATCTTACATGACTTGCTTTATCACTCTAATTGGTCAACATATTGAGGGGGGGGAAAGAAGGGTATACAAAAGGACAAAGGCAAAACATATTAGGAGCCCCTGTAAACTCGTGAGTCTTTCCATATGATCTCCTAGTCGGGAAATAAACCACTTCTAATTTCTTTCATCTAGACTACAACAGTGAAATGTCTCTTCCACATGTCAGTGGTGTAATCTACATAATCAGAACTTCACAGAGGGCTTGGCTGATGCAATGGACATTCTTTTCATAAACTGCTTCTCACTTTTATCATTTTCCTTGGTTTCCCACAAGATGGACTTAATATCGTCAATTGCTGAGCTATTACTTCCTATGTTGCATAACTTCCAAAAGNTGGAATGTGTGTGCCCTTTTAAAAACAAATAAACAAACACCCCCACAAACACCCCCTTCTGATTTCATACTTTACTCTTTGACCAATGTCATTAAGTAAATGGGTTTTTTTTTTTTTCTCCCCCNGATTAATGCACTGGAGCAGTTATCATGACATGACAGAAGCATGGCTTGGATAAACAGACTTGAGACCTTCTTAGTATTGCTTGTAATACTTGCAGTTGTGTTTTATCACTCGTTAAGCAATTAGCCTGTTCTGGTCTTCATTTCAACAAGGCAATGTTGCTGTATCTTAATCATATACAATGCACTTATAGAACTGAATGAGTTGCATCTTGTCTGGTTGATATCTCTGGGCAAATTCCGCACAGAAAGCATTGGGCAGCCACACCCAGGGCCAGAATTTTCTCCAAACCACCAGAGGTTGGTTTTTTCCAATGCTATACGTGCAAATGCAGAACACCAAGCTAGCCAGTTTTATTTGCTGTTTCCAAGTTCAAAGGCTTGGACTTGGCCATGTGGGTAGGAAATCAGTCTAAAATTAGACTTACCTAACCTGACTTTGCAATTAATTTTGTTATCTAAGCATCCATGGGAATGATCCCCAGGCTTGAAGTTACTGCCTGTTGTGAGCTGAGCTGTTTTCCTGTCTGGGGCTAGTGCTGTATTGTTCTCTTAAGGGCTGTGTGAGTCACATCTTACATGACTTGCTTTATCACTCTAATTGGTCAACATATTGAGGGGGGGGAAAGAAGGGTATACAAAAGGACAAAGGCAAAACATATTAGGAGCCCCTGTAAACTCGTGAGTCTTTCCATATGATCTCCTAGTCGGGAAATAAACCACTTCTAATTTCTTTCATCTAGACTACAACAGTGAAATGTCTCTTCCACATGTCAGTGGTGTAATCTACATAATCAGAACTTCACAGAGGGCTTGGCTGATGCAATGGACATTCTTTTCATAAACTGCTTCTCACTTTTATCATTTTCCTTGGTTTCCCACAAGATGGACTTAATATCGTCAATTGCTGAGCTATTACTTCCTATGTTGCATAACTTCCAAAAGTGCTGTAATTCATTGAGGTGAGATTTTGTTCCAGAATAATCAGTGGCACAAAATAGCTAGGAGAAAAGAAAGTAGGCATTAAAAAGAGAGGACTCCCCACCCTTTCCCACCCCCCCCACCCCCCCCCCCCAAAAAAAAAGAAGAAAAAAAAAACCAAAAACCCAACACAACCAACCAAACCCAAAACCCAGACCACTTTGGAATGTGTGTGCCCTTTTAAAAACAAATAAACAAACACCCCCACAAACACCCCCTTCTGATTTCATACTTTACTCTTTGACCAATGTCATTAAGTAAATGGGTTTTTTTTTTTTTCTCCCCACAATATAAGCAATGATACAGCTCTCCTGACTGTCTTGGAACTTGTTTGTGCCCTTGGCTTCTGAAATCTTTAAAACTTGTTTTAGGTTTTATTATAAATGCTTTTTTTAAACTAAAGGCCTTTTAGGAATGCAGGAAAATATTTGTTTTGAAGTCCTGCTTTCACCTTCATTGCTTTCCTTGGCCACAGCTCACCACTTATTCAAATTCACAAAGTTCTAGGACTTCAGATTTTATTTCTGTAACCCTCCTTGGTAGGTTAGAGATCAAATCCTTTCTGGATCCTCTCTCAGCCTTTCTCCAAAGATGGTTGGTGGTGACGTGGTTTTAAACTCTGGTTCAATCTAGACTCCCAATTATTGCTGGATCAGAGGGGTAAAGTCAGAGTGGTTAAATTTGCTGTGACCATGTGTCCAGGACTTGGAAAAGCTTTGTGGAAAACAAAAGTCTAGTTTGTATGAAAGAGGGCATTTTCTTTTGCTACGTTATTGGGATGTGTCATCCCAGCCAAGAACCTGGAAGACATTAAGGTAGATGTGATTGTCACAAACATTGAGGGGGTTCATATTTTTAATGGACCAGCTGCACTTTTAGAAAGTATGAGGTGGAACTGCAATCCACAAGTAGGTATGAAGGTGACATTTTGGTTACCCAGAAACAACAATAATGTGCAGGAATCCTTGGTTCTCATTAGGTATGTGTATGGGGAGTATAAAATTTAATGTAGTGATGGTTTCCAATAAAAGGAAAGATATCTCACTCTTGGAGAGAAACTCAGACATTCACTCGTCCAAAGAGTTTGCCTAAGGCCTTCCCAAACTCCCACTGTCCTTTTTTGTCTTTCACAGCTGCCTGATTGCTGGGTCTCCATCATTTGTTCTGTCTATGAAGTATGCCTGCTGTCCAACTGAAAATGTGATTACTCCACCTCATGTACCCATACCAATAGTGGTGTAATGGCCGTTGCAGATGCTTAGTCACAGAATATATTTGCATGCTCAGGCAAGCATACAGAGCCTGAGCTGAAAGTCCTGCTGCTGGCAGTCACACTTCTATGCTAAGCCAATCAGCTATTGATAACACTACTTTGGGGATGTCTAAACCAGCAGTGCTAAAACTTCAAGTTGTACTGTAAATGCATCTTCAGAAGTTCCTGCAGCTGGGTGAAAGCCATACTGCTTTGAGTGATAGTAGGAGAGTATGGAGAAAGTGTGGGCCCTTCCCCAAAGATTGTACCTGTCCTCCTAGAGGGGTATTTTTCATCAGTTCAGCTGAAGCACTGCTGCCTTTGCTTTAAGATGAAGCCTTTCATAGAGGTTTTTTTTCCATCTCTCTTTAGACTCTCTTCAGGTGTTGCACTAGGTCATGTCTCCCCTCCTGCCCACTTGCCTGGGACCATAACTTCTGACTGCCTTACTCTCTATTTTGCTTGTTGCCCTGATGCTTTTTGGCAAAGAGCTTGCAGCCTCTGGTTTACAGAGTGAACCAAAAAGACAGGCTGGCTGAAACAACTTTTCTGGGGACTTGCAGGCAGCTGGAGATTGAGCTAGGAATTGATTCCATGTCTCTTGAATCCCAGTGAAGTGCTCTGTCTGCTCTTGTTTCCTTCCCACATTTAGAGGAAGGTAGAGGACTTCATGATATTCTGGGAGACCAACGTTCTCCTGAAACTGTAGTTCAAAGCCAACATGTTAAACCTGGGTGCCAGAAGTGAGATGCATCCATTTATATTTTGTCATATTAAGGAGTGCCACTTTCAGAAGTCCTCAGCTTCCAGAGTTCCACCTACTCACTCCCTCTGCAAGCCACACACTCTATTTTGAAGCCTAGCAGACATATTGTGCCTATACAGCTCATGGGGAATTGTAAATTTGGAGCCAAACTGCAGTCTCTAAGAGCTGCTGACACCTTCCTGAACTTGGAAAAAATGTCATCAATGTCAAATGTCATCACATGCTTCAGACAGAATTTATGCTTTGACCAATTTGAGATTTCCTTAGGGAAGGGAAGAAGATGGAGCCTATCCAGTCCTAGGCCCAGCTTAGATAATCTGTGGCAGAGGGAGGGAAGTGAGCTCTTGGTTTATTATTGTCTATCTGTAACATGATGCAACTGCTGCACAATGGAAAAAGAGGTTGTAGTTGTAGACTGAAGGATTCTTATTTGAATATCCACTCAGTTTTGTCCTTTTCGGCTTATTCATCATTGACGCTGGCGTATTTTGTTTCTAGGTTAGCAACTGACTTGTTAAGAACTGTTAATCTTTGGGATTTTATTCACCTTTCTGGACTTGTCGATTACATAATGAAACCTCAGTACCCAGATTATATCAAATTCAGATTAACTGAAATTTGTTGGAGAATGCACATAATATTGTTATTGTCTCCTTGACTGGAGGAGTGCGTAAGCTTTTCCAAAGTAAATGCAAATGTGCTTTCCATGAGCATTTCTGCCAGTAAAATATGATCTTTCCAAAGCTAATGGCAAGCTAACACAAAAGATGTGAGCGTGGAAGGAGCCACTATATAAATATTCAAATGAACATTCACATTGTTAACTCTTCATTTAGCTCTCCTGGATTTGTGCAATTTTTTTTTTTTTTTTTTTGCCTGGGAGGGTGTTGGGACTGGGCATAACCTCTGGTTTAGATGCCCTTTTCAGTCTGGCTTTACCCTTGCAAGCTTTCATGTAGACAGCTGGCTTGGGTGACCCATCCTGACACAGTGGGCTATCCCCCTTAGTGCTGCATTTCCAGTTCTGGCATGCCTTCCTGGGGACGTTCATTGAGAAGATTATCCCCTGCAATCACAGTGTTGTTAAGGTTGACAGGAACCTCTGAAGATCATCTAGTCCAGTTCTACCCCTGAAAGCAAATAGGGCTAAAACAGATTCATCAGGGCTATGCTGAATGTCCCCAAGGCTGGAAACTCCACAACCTCCTAGGGCAACTTGTTCAGTCATTCAAACCACCCTCACAGTAAAGCAATTTTTNCATTGCCCCTCATGCTTTCACTGGATACCACCGAGAAGATTTTGACTTTGCCGTCTCTTCTATACATGACAGGTATTTATCTGCTAAGATTTGTATTCCTGCAGTCATGCAGTTTCCTAAGCACTTCACCTTTTGTTTAAAAATAGCATTTTTGCTTTCTCAGTCAGAGGGCCATTTAACAGTTTTACTCTAAAGGCACAAAAACCAGGAGGAAGGTGAGGTTTGGATTAGAAATGTCATCCAGCCCTGTGCTCTCCCCTGCAGAATATTCTGCCTCCTACACTGACAGCTCTCCTCTGCTTGCAGATAAGCACAACTATGGCACCCTGGTGTTATCACACTGTAATATTAAGCAAATAGCTTTTGTTCTACTTGCCCATGTGTACCAAATGCTTGGCATGAGGGAATGTCACCTGATGTGGGAGAGAGAAAGGTGAATTTGCTTTCACAGTTCATGCTGAGACTCTCGTCTCATTTACCCCTCCTCGTTTTTGTCTTCCCCGTGTTCTCTGCCTTATTATAACTCAGCTAGGGACAGAGAAAATGTTGGCTTCCTGGGTTGGTTAGTGCAGTGGCAACTCTTTAAAAAAAAAAAAAATTAGTTCTAATTAAGGAGTTGTCCTCATGATTTGTGGTTTTGTATACTGGAAAGCAGGCCAAGGCTGTCTGATTTCATTTCTGTAAAAGAATGTAACTCCGGTTCCTTGCCAGTTTATACCATTCCCCATGCCGGGCAGTAGATAATTTCTCATGGTCCCAAAGCTTTCAACAATACTCCATTATGTTTCATGACTCATAAATGGGCTGGTGCCCATGGAAAGCCATGTGTCTCAGTGCAGGCAGTACAGCTCCCCGCAGTATGTTTGTACTGATTTCATAGCCTCCAGACCTAGCATGGTTTATTATTTTCATGACTTGCTCACTGTTCTCATTGTTGCTAAGACCATATTGCATCAGTAGCAGGAAAAAAATTAAAGGCCCTGATGCATTTCAATGCAAAATTAAAAGCATGATATGCAGAGCTTCAAATGAGTGCAAAAGAAAACACAATCAAACAAAAGACTGAACTAAAGTTCAGATCTAATAGCTCTTTGAGATAAGCAGCTCATACAAACTGTGGAGATAGCTGATAGATAAGACAATATTATCTGGAGTGATTTAGCTGTGGTGATTATTGCTGGCTTACCTGTGGGCTCAGGGCTCTGCTGATGAATGCTGCACACCCACTGTCTGTTAAACCAGAATAAACTGAAGGAGTAGAAGGACAGGAGATAAAATCTTGAGTCTGCTTCTGCAATTTTTATTTGGTGGAGCTGAATCAATGAAGCCAACTGTTAACTTGCAGCTGATGTCATCTACCTGGACTGCTGTAAAGTGCTTGACACTGTTCCACATGACATCTGGGTCACCAAATTGGAAAAGCAAGGACTTGAGGGGTGGATCACTGGCTGGGTAAGGAATTGGCTGGATGGTTGCACTCAGAGACTTGTGGTCAATGGCTCAATGTCCAGATGGGGACCAGCGACAAGTGGGGTCAGTACTGGGGCTGTTTAACATCTTTGTTACTGATCTGGATAGTGGGATTGAGTGTACCCTCGGCAGGTTTGGGGACAACGCCAAACTGTCTGGTCCAGCTGACACGCTGGAGGGAAGGGATGCCATCCAGAAGGATTTAGACAGGCTTGAGAGGTGGATCCAAGTCAACCTCATGAAGTTCAATGAACCCAAGTCCTACACTTGGGTCAGGGCAATGCCAAACACAAATATAGGCTGGGTGAGGAGTGGCTCGATAGTGGTCTCAAGGAGAGAGGGACTTGGGGATGTCAGCTGGTGAAAACTCAATATGAGACAGCAATGTGAGCTTGCAGCCCAGAAATCCACCTGTATCCTGGGCTGCAAGAGAAATGTGACCAACAGGATAAGAGAGGTGATTCTGGCCCTCTACTCTGCTCTTGTGAGACCTCACCTCGTGTACTGTGTCCAGTTCTGGTGCCCTCAGCTTAAGAGGGACATCGAGCTGCTGGAGTGGGTCCACAATAGGTCATCAAAGATGATCAGAGGTCTGGAGCTCTTCCCCTATGGAGGCTGAGAGAGTTGGGGTTGTTCAGCCTGAAGAAGGCTCCAAGGAGACCTTAGAGCAGCTTTCCAGTACCTGAAGGGGGGCCTACAAGAAAGCTGGGAAGGGACTCTTTACAAGGGCATGTAGAGATAGGACAAGGGGGAATGGATTGAATTTTGAGGAGGGTAGATTTAAACTGAATATTAGGAAGAAATTCTTTAGACTGAGGGTGGTGAGACACTGAAACAGGGATGCTGTGGATGCCTCCTACTTGGAGGTGTTCAAGGGCCAGGTTGGATGAGATGTTGAGCAATCTGGTCTAGTGGAAGGTGTTCCTGCCAATGCCAGGGGGTTTGGAACTTGCTGATCCTCAAGGTCCCTTCCAACCCAAACCATTCTGTGAATTATCATAACTTGCTTCTTTGTGCCTCCTAAGTACCATGCAAACATATGTAAAGCCACAGTCCAGACCTCTACACTTGGGTAAAGGTTGGGAGATTATAGTGTTGAGTTTGTGGCCCAGTCCTGCTTTTATTAATGTCCATGGAAAAACTCCTGGTTGCCTTCTGTCCTCAGAATTTTTTAATCCTATTGTGATTTCCTGGGGTTTTGATTCAGTTGGCATGATCTCAGCAGCCTTGTGATACAGGGAGGGCTGTTCCAGAGGGAACAGTTCGGAATGGAAGCCAAAAGGGGATCAGTTTAGGATGGTTGAATGGAGTGGTTTTGTCTGCTGTTGTAAAGCCATTTTGTAATACTCAGATAACTTATTGAAACTGCTGCCAGGTGCTATTGCAAGCATATGACTGTGGAAATAGCTGTTGGAGTCATAAGAACAATAGAATTTGAAAAAAAACAAACCACCATGATTTAGATATTATTTATTTATATTTATTTTCTTTTTATTTTAGTTTGGCTATCAAATCAAACAGGTTAGCATTGCTTTATTTGCCTAGTTAGATTCACTTTCAGGTTCTTCTATTCCAAGCTAAGGGGCTGTTTAGGTTGTAATATTATAGATTAAAGACTGGCTTATTTTTTTTTTAAATAATCCATTTCCTTGAAGTTTTTTTCCCCCTCTTTATCTCTAATAGATAATTTATTCAGTCTTAGATATTTGAATTAAAAAAAAAAAAGAAATTGCTCTCAGATTTAGCCTCAAAAGAGTGTGCATGAAGTACTTTAAAATGCACGTTCTTATTTAAGTTGTTCATCATTATATAGTTTCCCAATTGCTATTTCTTCTTTTTCTTCTTATTTTTTTTTTCCTGATTTAGCAAGTTATGAATTTTTAAATGTACATATTTATTTGAGAGGGCTGAATATATTTGGTCTAGTGAAAGAAAAGTATGTTCTATAAACAGATCTGTTCCTTCAGCAAAGCTTCATCTGTTCAGTCAGTTTTTTGGAGGGAGTTGCAGCAGTAACATTGGAAATGTGCTTGGTTGCTTGAAACAATTACTGGGCATTTGTACAGAAAGCAGAGATGCAAGTCAGAAAGCTTTAAGAAGTAAAGCATGTGTGGATCTGTTGTGATGCCTAATGATTCATTTAGTGTGCTGTGGTTAATGATTATAATGACTATATGTGGTAATCCTGCTACCACTCTCACCTCCCCCTTCCTCTCTCATCCCTTTCCCCCCTGAGATAGACGAGCAAATAAAAATCCAGCAGCAGACAGTGTCAAGCGTGGTGTTAGGCAGACTTGGCTAGCAGCGGGTATGTGTGTTTACCACCCTCAGCAAGAGGCAGAATTGATTTGGGAGTCCAGGTTTCCCACAGCTTGGCCCATGCTAGTAGCTCCCATTGATTTTCCACAAGCTGCAACAGAGAAAATTCCCTGCTGTAGACCGAGCTCAATGACTTGAAACTATGATGATGCAGTCCCTAGCTGTGATTAAAAGTGCCTTCCTATTAGTTCATGCAGCTGGAGCCAAAGGACCTGGTTTTGTTCTCTGATGCTGAGGGAAGAAGGAGCAGTAATTAATTAGGTAGATGAGCTTTTCCATTGTGCAGTCTGGTCCCATGACCCTAGACAGGTTTCATTGCAAAGCAAAGGGAAGATTTATTTATTAAAGCTTAAGGCAAAGGTACAGATAGGTAAAAACTTTGGAAACAACCTAAAATCCTTGTAGTGTGCAGCAGCCTGGGGAACTGTTTACCCAATTTTCATGAAGAATGCCCTCCTTCCATCCCACCTCTGACCAACTCTAGACTACCCACCTGCCTAGACATGCTCCTTGGGGATTTTTCTCTCAATTCAAATGCAAATGCTATGCTGATAGCTTGCTCAGGAGGTTGGCAGCAAACTCACTCTGGGTGCAGTTGCATGAATGTTTTCCCCAGGAGCAGAGACAATTTAGACGTTTTGCCCCCACCTTTGGCCACTTGCTCTTGGCACTACCGCACAGTTCATTGCCCCCTCAGTTGTGCTGAGGCAGCTCTTTGTGGAGACATGAAATGATCCAATATTAAAAAACCAAAAAATACAACGCAGCTGCTATGCAAAAGAAGTTTCCCTGATCCAGTTTACAGCATAGCTCCACAACCTGTTGCATCAACACAGGCAGACAGGAGGTTAACCGAGGCAAAGGGATGTGAACAGGAGACCTGGGTCAGACAGGAAAGTGGGAATTTCTCAGAGTCTTATTTTTTCCTGAAAGAGTCATTGTGGAATTGTATCTTCAGGTTGTGGTTGCTTAGTACCAGATCTATACATCCAGGGGTACTGCAGCAGATCAGAGATGGGATTGCAGTTGCCTTGCTGTTGAGCACAAGATTCAGAATCCTGGCTATGCTGCTTTATTTCAGCTTTATGCTGGTGGCAAGAAGATGGGGAATGCTTGATCCAGCATAAAATTAGAGTGGTGCAGACAGGCGATATTTGAGCAGGCATAAAGCCTGCTGGCACAAAGTTAACATGTTGAAATGTTTTGAACACATTTGAACTTGCAAAGCTTATACCTGTGCAGCATTTTGCCCCATGCAACTGCAGCATTTTTGGTCAGCAGGCAAACCGAACTCAGTGTATTGTCGAGCCGTGGTGTGGAGGTCTTGCACTTCTTCCCTTATCACAGCTTTCTACAGGAAGCTGTTGAGCTCCTGACTGAGGTCTTTCTTTCTGGCCTTCATGGTACCCACCTACCTTTAGTGTTGTTTTAACCTACTACTCTTCTGTGCCTCTTGTGTCATTAAAGCCAGAGTGAAGAGCATGGATGCTTTGCTACACCCTGCTCAGCTCCTCACAGAGATTGTCCAAAACCTTTAGATGTGCCATAGCAACAGCAAGCAGACTGGCAAATGCAGTGCTTGTTTGGACACAAGTTTTTGGGACTAATCTGCCCTACTTCCTGCTGTCAGGATTTGGGATTCCAGAGGTCCCAGACGGAATGGAGAAAAGCAACCTATCTCCCCAAAGGCAAAGGCAAGTGCTGTTTCCATCAGTGAGGTGAAGTTCAGAGGCAGGATGTGGATGGAAAACATGAGTGTTTGCTGTAGATAACGTGGAGCTAGTGCTGATGGCCAGTAGCTTGTGTGGAAGCAGTTTATTGATTTATCCAAAACACAGGCTGTGCAACTGCTCTTTTGAAAAGTGTTCCAGAAAGTCTGGTTGCTTCTGATGTTTGACTCTATGCTGTAGGTTCTGGCCTAGCTTCTAGCTGCCAGATGTGGACAAAAGCTGCCTCTTGGCAATAAAGGAAGGTTTGGTTCTGATGTCCATCAGGACCAGAGCTTCTCCCACGAGGCAGCAGCTGAGGAGATGCAGAGCTGAGGGTGGCCAGACAGTAGCTGTTAGAGAGCAATTACTGTCATGGATCATATTTGCTAATGTAATGAGTTAATGCCTAAATAAAATTAGTTAGAACCTAGTTAAAATATCATGCTGTCTCAGGGAAGTGATACAAGCTGATATCTTTGGATATGCATTGAAAACTGATTTCTGTCTGAAGTCTATGAAAATGTGAACTGCTGGCTGAGTGAGAGATGCTCTGTAATTGAATAAAACCTGTGAAAGCAGAGCCCCAGATATTGCAGCAGTCTGGGCTGCACAACTGGAGGGTTATTTTCAATCACAAGGGCTATAAGTCTGAGCACATAATGAGGAGATGTGTGCAAAAAGTTAGTTAGGTGAATTTTTCTGAGTGGTACCTGGTATATTCTCATAGTCCCAGTGCTTGAGTAGGCAAGTTTAATGTGTGGGCGTGAGCATTAGGCCTAGCAAAGTGTTTTTAATGATGACATTTGGACATGCAAGTCAACACACAACTACTTCTGTTTCACTTTTCCTCTAATCTTTGTTTTAAAATGATTAGCTAAAGGTACCTAAAGGATGCTATGTTCCACTATAGCTCCTTTCACGTCATTCAAACAAACTTAATATGCTCTTCTGAACAGCAACCGGGTTTATATTTGTGCCAGCACCCCAAGCTTGTGCTGACTTGTACCATTGTGGCAGTATAATGAGTGCAAATGTGTTCCTGGAAAACCCTTGATGCGCAGAGGCATCTCTGACTGCAGTGATGCTCCTGGCTATGAAATAGCTGAACACCTGTTCCTTGCTTGGTGCATAAAAACCCTCCCCAAAACCAAAACAAACAAAAAAACCCCAAAATTCCCAAAGCACCCACAATGACTCCCAGGAGCTCTGTTCCCTTTTTAATTTCTGAGTAGCCCCTGTCTGCCAGGCCTGCTCTTGAAGCTCAGAAGATTTAATCTTTTGTGCCATTCTCTCAAAAAAAAAAAAAGAAAAAAAAAAGCCACATTCCTTTTTCAGCTCAGAAGCAAACCCTTCTCTTCTGTTCTTGTGTGCAAAGGGCTGTTGTGATACAACAGATGGAATTGAGGGTTAACCATCAAGAAACAATTCCTGCAAAATCCAGAAGGTGGTGGGAGGAGAAGTGATATTTGGAAAGTTCTTTGGCTTGGTGACATGAGGGTTTTTAATGTTCTAATGCTGACCTGTAATCCTGTGAGTCTTGCCTAATCAAAATTAAGAACTAGGCTATATTTATTGCTTAAATATATTTGTTACTTGCTTTTGGTAGGCTGCTTCTGCAAAGTTTTACATCACTGCTGCTACCAATGGTACTGTGCTGGTAGCTGTATTCATGCAGGGGGGTTGACTGTTGTGTGTCTTCTATTAGGTCTCACAGTGCCTCTTTGAACAGATTTATTCCTTTTTTGGGGCATATGTGCTGACCTGACCAAGTAATTTGGAAACTGATTTAAAGCAGCATGGTCCTCTTCTGTGATTTTGCTTCATTCCATTTGTCCCTGAAATACTGAGTCACCATAAGCTAATGTTGAATGAATGAGGAATGCTCTCAGGATGGATTCAGCTGCAGTAGCTGTACTCTTAGTATTAATGAGGACAAAACCAGTCTAAGAGTCCACTCAAGTGCAGGGATTGATGTAGTCAAATTAATTTTGGTTTTGGTGTGGCAACACTTATCAGGGGAGCTTAGTCCTTTCACTGTCAGCCTAGCAGTAAAAAAAAAAAACCAAGATACTTAAAAACCCCTGAAGATGCCTCAAACAGTTGAAGGTGTCTCATCTGTGTAGTGCTCTGCTTGGTGGAGTCTGCCTGGTCTTCTTGGGCATACAATGATGGGACTGGTGGTGGCACATCTCCTGTGTCATCCTGGGAACTGGATACAGGAGGTTGATTAGAAGTGGCTTGAGGATCACCTGCGAAGGAGAATTTAGGTCGAATATGTGCTAATCAGGCAACATCCCAGGCTGAATCCCTGCAGTATGTTATTGTCTCAGGCTTTTCTCCAACTGGAATTCCTTCTCCACTGCCATGATGAGGAAGCTGCTGAAGTCTGTGGGGGAACTGCCAACCTGCCCACCACAGAATTCAGCTGCCACCACCAGGTGTAAAGCCTCGTCCCAACGCCCAGTGACACTATGGGTATCTCTTTACCTTTATGGGAGCTGCATGTGGGGAGAAATTTGGTATAAGAGAAAATAAAAATACCACTGAATAACTCTATCAACACCTTTTAAAAAACCCCCAACAACCAACAAACCCACAAACCAGTGCATAACCAACAACTCCAAAATCCCAACCAAACAGAGAAAACCCGACTGCAGAGTCAGGCTGCCAGCTAGTATAAACTGGGCTCACTCCTAACAGCTGAGGAGCTGCTCTGTGTACAGGCAGGTTCACAGCTGGCTTTTCATTTCTGCACTTAGTTTGCCATCTGTGTGGTGATTTATTTTTTTATCAAACAGTACAGCAGTTGCCTCACCTTCAGCTTTGAAGGTTTTACTGATGCACTGGAATGGACTTCCTTCCCTCTTGAATATTGAAAGGGATAAAGATTAAAGGCTCTCTTCATCTCTAGATTTCATTTGGCAGCTATGGGCCATCTCAGGGATCTGTAACTCCTCCAGGGCTGGGAACAAACAGTTCTTGACTGTTTTCAAAATCTATCTGTACCAGGCACTTCATCATTTTGACTTTATGATATGTGTGTCCACAGAAATATATAGAACCAGTTTAATAGCGTCAAGCTGTACTAGGTTGACCTACCCTAGTAGGTACTGGCAAAATCTGAGCCTATTACTTCATTAGCTGTTGTTTCTGAGTTCTGGGAGTGAAAAATTTTTTCCTTTCTTGGGTACTGGTGTGAATTTCAATACAGGGCAGACTGAATATCAGCAGGTTGTGTGAGATGAATTTAATGTGTTTCAGTTCAATTTCTAGGGAGCTAAAGAATCATATGAATTAGCTGCCTTTACTTTTTTTTCAGCTGTGTGGAGTGGTATATAGAATTTTCTTTCTCTAATTCTATCTTTGCCAGAAACAGTTGATCAGAATATTAAACAGTAACCAAAAAAAAAAAAAAAGAACAGCTGTTTCTAGTGATTAGTAATGGGGTGGGAAGAAGGCAACAGTTCAGGATGTTTTCCCAGCCTGGGAAAGGTGCACTGCTTTGTGTTTTCGCAGCTCTCTCCATCATCAGAACATGCCTCCCAATGTGGCAGAGTGAGCTGAGGCTGACAATGGGACAAGGCTGGGGCTTCCCTCCAGATACTTCCTACCCAAAAAAGGCCTTGGCTGTGGGTGTTTGATGACAGTGGAGAGGGGCCAGTGACCCAAGTCACTCCCTTCCATGCCCTGGTTCATGGTAGTAACTCAAGTGGAACATAGAGTCTGTTTGTTTTTTCTATTGAGGGAGGCCTTTACTGGTTGGACCTCAAAGCTAAGGGCTGCTTCTGTACAGGCTCTGAACTGACACTTCGAATCCAGACCTCCCCAGACTGGCAGTCAGAATCCCTGTACAGACATTGCACATAGACCTCTAACTCTGCATGAGACTAGATTGATGCATCTACTTCTGAAGGAGATTTTTGAGAGCAGCACTTGAGCACAAGCAGTCAATATTTGTACATTGCAGCATTAAGCTGTTCTCAGTGGAAGAATAATTATCTGATAGTTAATACACTACACCTTCAAGTGGGGAGTCAAATGCTTTTTGCCTGCTGTTACCTTAGTTACTCTGTCTGTATATTGGGCATAAAATGAGAGCCCGCTGCAACAGACCTGTGGAGCTGTTGCAAGTGTTAATAAATGTTTGCAGAGCTCTTCAGAGTTCTCTGATTAAAGTAATTAGGAACATGTGAAGTGTTAAGATCTTTTTGCAGACTTGGCTGCTGTGAAAAGGACTGGAATAGAAGATGCTGAATCTCAATGTTGAGAAACTATTGAAAGCAGAATCTGAAAGAGAATGGTTATGTGTTAAGCTGTAACCAGGAGAGATTTAGTGTATTTAAAGAAAGGCAGATCCTGTGATATTGACACAATATGCCAGGCTTTTCTCCATTCTGCCAAGTCAAGCCACCCTATTTCCTGATAGGGATTCTGAGAAACACACTTTAATCTTCTGTTTAAGATGTACTTCCTTATCCATTTCAGACCACCAGAATTACAGACATAGATATCTCCCAATGGAAGCTCTTCAAGAGGCATTCAAGGGGAAGAGGAGTTCACAAACAGTTCACAGAATTTCATAGTTAAACCCAGAACACCCTTTCTTTTTATATCTTCCTCTTCTTCTTTTAATGTTAGTTTTTTTGTTTGTTGTTGTTTTTTTTTTTTAATGTGAGCTTGGGGTGGGGCTTTTGTTGTTTTCTTTTTTCTTTTTTTCTTTTTTAATTACAAGCTAGCCAGTGACTTTCCATCTCCCTTTGGATGTGTAGTGCCCAGAGCACTGTTCTTGGCTTTTTGGTGGTGCTGTATTAAAAATATGTCACAATAATAAAGTTTCCAGTGTTAATGGTATGACATGAGGACTTGATGTTTCTAGGCTGTAATTGACTTGCATCCTCCTCTGCAATAGGCAGTGGTAATGGATACCCTGTGCCAAGTTGTAGCCTCAGTTACAGCCAGACAGCTGTTGGACTGTAGGGGCAGTAGGGTAGGTGATTCAGCTCTAATATCATCAAACTGGAAAATAATCAAGCCAGGCAATTGATTTTTATGATACCATCTATATTCTTTTTATTGAGAGACTAGATGTGATGGTTTGGGAGTTACCTGCCCCCCCACACTTGTAAAATGACCCAGACTAGAACTCAGCCGCTGGAAGTTAGGAGATGAAGCTCTATTTACAGCTTAGCACAATATACAAGCAGAGATATACACTACATACAGGAATATTTACAGAAATATAGAAGGTAAAGGTAATACAGAAACACAACACCCCTCCCAGAAATCCCAGAGACTCCAGGAGGGGCTCCCAACCACCCTGCCACCTTCTCCCTACCCCTATACCTTACCCCAAGGTTTGCCTTACACGCAAGGAGAATTTTGAGGATCGGCCAGGGGGGATTAGAAGAAAAGTGGTAAGTGAGGTTACTCAGCAGGGAGGAGAAGCCAGAAGCTGCTAGACAGCCCCAGATGACAAGCCTGACTGACTTATCTTTGTTTTGAGTTCTTATTCCTAAACATCTCAGCAAGCCTATGAGTGAAGTAGACATCACCATTGTTTCCTTTTCATAGCCTATAATATAATTCTTTCTATTAAAATATTCCAATTAGCCTCAAACCAGCACACTAGATTTAGTAAATCTTTAATGATGTGTTTAGAAAAGTCCAAACCAATTCACAGGCTTATGAAGCTGGGTGTAGGCAGAGATGTTAACAGAGCAAAGTGGCTGTCTGAGTTGGCCACGTAGACTTATGCAATGGTATCTAAGAGTGGAGCTACCTACGTAAGTGAAAAGTGGAGACTATTTCTGTCACCCATGACTTGGCGCAGAAATCAAAGCAGGGAAGCTCACTTACCATTGCATGGAAGAAACCCCAAAGTCTGGCATGTTCCAAGAAGTTCAAATACATTCTGTCCTGACTGCTGGGAATTGAAGCAAACATCTTGGGTGGTTTGCATGTCATGCCAGACAGACCTACCAACTGAAAACAGGACTACTCCCTGTCACATGGAGAAGCAAATTATCGAGGGGAAAAAAGAAATCTGGAATCAAGGTACTTTGAAAGGTCTGCTTAGCCAAAATGATGGTGATATGAATGCTGTTGCCAGACTGGAAGGGACCACTGGAAGGCAAATCCCAAACGAGTGATAAGGGGTGTGTGGCCAAATATAGAGGAGCTTTGGGCAACTCCTGCTGACATAAATACTCCCTGGAAGAACCTCTACCCATATGTTGTGATATAAGGGGTCCTTTCAAATCACAATAGTGTTAAAGAAACACTAAGAGCATTCTAGGACTTCCCACAAGGATTTCTGCCCCAGGAACCTCACCTTACTGGAGCAGTCTCCGTGTTACTGTTAATTGTCTTTTAGTGGTTCATTTCTAAAACAGGTATTTTTTCCATTGACTGCTGCTTTGGGTTAAGAGCAATTAGTGATGTCTCTGTTTAAGTATGATGCAGATTAGGTTAATGTCATGTAAAAAAGCCCATTGAAAGCTGCCTAAGTTTTGCTTGCAAATTTCCTTCCATTGATTTACAAAATTGTGCTTTTATTCTTCTTTGCTTGAACTGTTGCAAGCATTATTAAATACAGGCAGAGTAGCTTCTAAGTGGCAGTTCTATTCAGCTGCTTACTGAAAGCAGCTAATCCAGAAGGCTTAGCAGANTATATATATATATATATATAGTAACTGTGTTGAGAGCTGTGAAACAAAGCCTCAGAATCGAAAGATGACCTGAACTCTGAAATGCCTTCATGAGGATTTCCTTAGAAGGTAGCTGTTCCCTGTGGGTCTGAGCTGCTTCCTGCACGTTGGCTGCGATGGCAGCCATGGTGCAGCTGGCCCATCTCTTAGACCGTTTTGGAAGACTTCCTCCCGCAGGACAGCTTGCTCTTTAGTGGTTGCTTTGCAACTGATTTTTGATCATTCCTTCCCACGGAAAGTGTTATCCCAGCAATTATGGATGATTCTGTCAAAATCAGCCAGAGGAGGGCACTTTTGAGCTATGGGAGACCTCCTGGACAGTGGGGCTGAAGGTGCTGCTCGTCCCATTAGTTTTGTTTGCTGGACACTTCCTTAAAATCCTCCAGCAGTAGGCTTGGTTCAGTGTCTGTCCCCCGGCACGAGTGGCGATGGCCTTCTTTCCCTTTCAGCCCTTTCATTTTGTTGGCTCACCAGTTGTGGTTATGTCTGTTAGGAGGTGACAGGAGCCAGCGCTTTGTCGATGAAGGGTGATGGAGGTGTGCTGCAGAGTCTGGCTGTGGCTGAAGGTGTTGGTGCCTCACTTCCAGGCTTTGGGTGCTAGGAGCTTGTCTGGCTGGAGATGACTGGGCTGACTGACATTCTGAGAATCTTCCGTGCTAGTGAGCTAAACAGGATGCAAGTTTGAGGGCTGCCACACCAACAATTTTTCAGTGTTAGCACCGTGGTGGCATGCTTATGGGCTGGACCTGTCATTGCTCACTACACAATGTCCGGGCAAGTCTGGAGATAGCATGGCCAGAGACTGTTTTTGATAGATGGTACTGCCAAGATGCAGTCTTTTGGTAAGGAGGAACATTCACCTCTGTGGGCTTGGATGGTGCTGCCTGACTCAGCCACCAAACAGATCTTGGCCTTTATAGACTTGCAGTGCGAGAGGTGTCTTGATATCCTTTAATTTGTGTTGGTTTGGAAGTGTGGCCCCTGTCATGCCAAATGCTTGGCTTTGTTTGGGACACTTCTCTTGAAAAGGTCAGGCCACTAGAATGCATAGCAGCTAAGTTGGAGATCTGCTTAGCAGCCGTTCCTGCAGAGACGTGTTTTCAGGGAAAGTATTTAAAACATTAGCAGTGGGGGGCAGGGTGGAAATTGCAGGGAAAGTAAAATCCGTACGTATTGTACATATGTTTGCTTTAAAGAGCGGGTGACCCCTGCTGAGTTTCTTGGCACTGAAAGCCAGGCCAGTGAGGACATCACCAGATGGGTTCATTACCAAGGCATTTTCATTATCACCCCTTGGGGCCAGCCCCTCGTCGTCCTCCTGGTTGGAGCATGGGAAGGAACACTCTGTTCTGAATCCAGGGAGGTATGAGAACACAGGGGGAAGTGCTTGTTTCTGGGACAAAAAAAGCCATGGTGACCGATCACACCACACAAGTTCATGTGAGAAGCTGAAGGACAGTTTGCTGGTCCTACAGCCCCCCTCTCTCAGCCTATATGTGTAAGTACACTCAAGTTCAAATGTGCTATTAAGATCCAGTAAGTGCCAGTGGAAATCTAGTTCATCTCAGATGAGGCTCCCCTGGCATGACCCTATCAGTACATTAATTCCAGTGGAGCTTTCTGGAACTTGTACAAAACCAACATGAGCAGACAGAACATAAGCAAACTGAGTAAATCTTGGTTAATCCAACCTGAAGGAATTCCCTTCTGAAAATGGACTAGTGCCTTGAATTTGTTCCGAGGTATCTTGCAGGCTAGTTCTCCGAAAGCAGCAAAATGACAATTTGCAACGCTTGGGCTCCTTTAAAAGCTACATTTACAGAAACAAAGACATCAAATTAGCCTGACAGTGCTTTAGTTCTTTCTCAGAGAATTGCTATGCATTATTCGGGAGCTGCCTTTCCCAAAAGTTGTCAGCTGCAAAGACAGACATCAGCATCAGGCTGTGCCTCCCTTGGTCTGATTGCAAAGATGACTTTGGTGCAGAGGATTGGTTTCTTCAGTTAGTGTTCTTAGATTTTTATTCGAAGTGTGAATATGTGGCCCTGGATTTGTCAAGTAATTGCTCTACAATTGGAGTGGATGGATGTCTGTATGTGGGTTGAAGATCTGTTAGTGATTTTGAGTTAGGATTTGGTGGAGCAGGTAACCCCTTTCTGCCTCAAGCAGCCTCATACACTGTGGAGAACTTATGTGCTAGACTTGGAAGTGTGCAGGATGAAATTTCTATTACCTCTTTCCCAATTATCATTGTTTACACAGGAAGCCACCTGTCTTCTTGGTACCTTGCCATGGTGAAAAGAAGTTTCTTTCTGTACTCACAAGAGAAGAGACAGATTNTTAGTAAATCTTTAATGATGTGTTTAGAAAAGTCCAAACCAATTCACAGGCTTATGAAGCTGGGTGTAGGCAGAGATGTTAACAGAGCAAAGTGGCTGTCTGAGTTGGCCACGTAGACTTATGCAATGGTATCTAAGAGTGGAGCTACCTACGTAAGTGAAAAGTGGAGACTATTTCTGTCACCCATGACTTGGCGCAGAAATCAAAGCAGGGAAGCTCACTTACCATTGCATGGAAGAAACCCCAAAGTCTGGCATGTTCCAAGAAGTTCAAATACATTCTGTCCTGACTGCTGGGAATTGAAGCAAACATCTTGGGTGGTTTGCATGTCATGCCAGACAGACCTACCAACTGAAAACAGGACTACTCCCTGTCACATGGAGAAGCAAATTATCGAGGGGAAAAAAGAAATCTGGAATCAAGGTACTTTGAAAGGTCTGCTTAGCCAAAATGATGGTGATATGAATGCTGTTGCCAGACTGGAAGGGACCACTGGAAGGCAAATCCCAAACGAGTGATAAGTGGGTGTGTGGCCAAATATAGAGGAGCTTTGGGCAACTCCTGCTGACATAAATACTCCCTGGAAGAACCTCTACCCATATGTTGTGATATAAGGGGTCCTTTCAAATCACAATAGTGTTAAAGAAACACTAAGAGCATTCTAGGACTTCCCACAAGGATTTCTGCCCCAGGAACCTCACCTTACTGTAGCAGTCTCCGTGTTACTGTTAATTGTCTTTTAGTGGTTCATTTCTAAAACAGGTATTTTTTCCATTGACTGCTGCTTTGGGTTAAGAGCAATTAGTGATGTCTCTGTTTAAGTATGATGCAGATTAGGTTAATGTCATGTAAAAAAGCCCATTGAAAGCTGCCTAAGTTTTGCTTGCAAATTTCCTTCCATTGATTTACAAAATTGTGCTTTTATTCTTCTTTGCTTGAACTGTTGCAAGCATTATTAAATACAGGCAGAGTAGCTTCTAAGTGGCAGTTCTATTCAGCTGCTTACTGAAAGCAGCTAATCCAGAAGGCTTAGCAGAAAAATGTGGCACAAGACGACTAAACCGAGATTCCAGGTTGATTTATTTAAAACGTTTATTTATTTATTATACATTTATTTAAATAAAAAGTGGATAAGATATATAAGCATAAACGTTCATTATATATCAAATATCCTTAAATGCAAACATAATGTCTATGAAGATATTCCTAAGATATACCATGAGGAAGGGTGAGAAAGTACAAATTCAAGATTTACTCTGGAATTATCTTCTGAGGAAAGTAGGGAACGTCCCCATGATATTAAAAATAAGTGGGAAAAANGCATTTTCACATTTATGAAGAAAAGGCAAATACATATTGCAACAGACCTGGAAGGGTCAGAATGGACTGAATGTTCCTAAATCTTTATGGTAATTTGCTCCAGCAATTTCCATCATAATTAAGAAGCTGATACCAAAGCCATTATTGCTATGAGTCAGGCTTGCAAGATCTGCTTCTACAACACATGTAGCTGCAGGCTGCCCGTATTCAGTATTTAAATGCTATTAATTTAGAAATGGTTACTAGAAATATGTCTATTAAATGCAAGGTTTAGAGCAATACAGATACACAAAGCTGATAATAAACCCCAGCTGTGAGGCAATAAGGAAGTTTCATGCACACCTTGGGTCTCTGCACTCACCTTTGCCCCCAGGAATAGATCAGAGTAATCTGGAGGGATTTTTTTAGGATACTGTGTCCTGTCTGTTTCCCTTCTGCTAGTTTTGCCTTTCTTGTGGTGTGAGTGTCAAGACATAAATCAGTGTTCATCTTGGTGAAGGCAGATGTAGCAAAAGTCACCTCTTTGCTGTGCTTAGGATGTGTCCAAACCAGTGTTGCTATCTGCTGCCCACCTTGACTTCCACGAGGGCTGCTGGATATTGAGTGCTTCTGAGAAGCAAGCTGTGTTACTGAGGTGCCAAAAGCGTGACACAGATTTCATGTGTTTTCTCTTTGAGCATTATGGAGCTGTTAATAGACAGATGGCTGATATGAACAGATTTCAGCCCTGGGATTGTTCATAAGTTGTCCCCTTGAAAATTTGCTAGTCATTGTTTCTGCTCTAAGATAAGATGACTGACTTTCAGGAAATGCTGAATACAGATCAACTTACTGGTAAGAATAATGATAGCTATGCTGTGAAACACTCTTTAGAGTGAATAGCCATGAAGAGCAGGATGACAGAGAGCATGAACACATTGGGAATTTGTATAGCGCTCGATACATGTAACATTGGACCATCCTTCTCTGCAAGATACTGCTTTTATTCCTTCTTCTCAGCATAGGTGTTTGCCAGATTTGTTGTTTGACATGCACCACAGGGAGCAGTGAATCCTGCCTGTGTGTGACTTCTTTTCCAGAGCCATCACCAGGAAAAGCCTGACTGAGCAGCAACATGCTGATACCTTCCAAAGGAACAGAATGGGTTTCCTATAGAAAGGAGACAGAAAATGACTCAAGAAAAGGTTGTTCCTCAGCTCCTAGTAATTCAGATCTACACTCAGTTGCTTTTAGAAAGCTATGGGAAAGTGTTGCTCAGTCACTGTGTCAGATTTCTGGTCTAGAAGTGTCTAGTGATGTGAAATGTCTGGGACAGATGTTCTTGTGGCTACTGTGTTCCAGTTTGGGTTTAGCCAATTATACTTCTGTCCCAGTCTGGGGCCATGAGCAAAGCTGGGACTGGAGGACAGGAATGACTCTTAGCCCTTTCCAGGAGTAAGAATGAGCATGCTGCACACTGGTTGGAAGTTTAAAGACAAACTCGTACTGTGTACAGTTCTGGAGCCCCCAGCACAGNGGTACAAAACTCACTAGACCCAAACTGGCCTTCTAGCATCCTCCACCCCTTCCACCCTCAGTCGGGCTGAGGGTAGGCTGAAACTGCCCTCTCCAGCTGGGGCCTACAAGGCCTCAGTGGCTCAATTCCCTGCCAGCCATCTCTCCCAGGAGCCATGAGGTAAGAACATGCACTGTTCGAGGGAGAAGCCAAGAGAAGACAGGCAGGGAGGATAAGGAGGAGAGAGCAGCCAGGCACTGTCTTTTAAGCTGTGAGAAGACAAAACCAAATAACAACATTGCAATATCCTGGGACAAGCAGGTCCATCCCCCTGGGATGCGCCTCTGTCCCTATGTTTTTGTTTAAGGGGAACCTAGGATCTCTCAAACTACCACACTACCCTAAAGGAACAGGAGTTATGAGATCTAGCTTCTAGTTTAGGTCTCTAACATGAAATGAACCAGAGAAGTCTGTGGTGCTTTCATGTTATAGCAAGAAGTAGTATGTGCAGTATGCTTTGAATTCCTGTACTGACAATCTCCACTGCACACACTGCCAGGTGGGGGCTTTCTGCTGTCCTCTCAGACTTGATACCAGTGGATCATGTTAGTATTATCCAGATGCCAGGGGAAGGCAAGCACTGCTGGTTATGAGCTGGGTCACATTTTAAAAAGAGACTTAAAAAGCAACAGCATGGTATGTTTTGGATGTGTCTGCGAGGGACTTTGCTTTGATAGATCCTTGCTTGCTTGGGTCCTCTTCTTTGGTCAGCTACAACCCCTGGCAGCCTGTGCTGTGAACACACAAACTCTGTGGATGCTTTTGGAATTGTATCCCTGATGCCTATTGTGTATGTACCCTGATACAGAACAGAACCTATTCCTACATCAGCAGTGAATGAAACATGTAAAGGCATTCCTGCCCTGGACATAGCATATGTTGATGCAAATAGTAGTCCTGCACTTGAGGATTTGCAGCCCCAGCACATATTGCCTGTGAGCGTGTTCCCTGCAGCACAGTCATCTCTCACTGCATAACAAATCTCAAATATCTTTTTGGATGGCTGAGGAAGAGCTCAGAAGTATAATCATTTGCTCTGAGAGTGAATGTGAGAGATTATAAAAAGCTTTTGCAGTATGACTCAGGAAGAAGAATTAGTGCGTGTTGTCTAGTGAGAATTCTAAAGCTCCTATCACTGAGAGGTTTTTCCAAAGCCAGGGTTGACCTATTAACCTGCATTATGGCTGAGGAAAGAGCCACAGAATTATGCAGCAACAAACTTTAATATTGGTTTTTTTTATAAGCCCAAGCAAAAGTTGACTGTACAATCTGATTTACTGGTGGCTATATAATAGGAAGAAATAGCACTTGCTTTCACACATCTAGGTTGATTCCTGGGTGTGAACTGTAAATACAGACTTTCACTTCCTTTGGGTACTGAAACTCTAAGTGAAAAGAAAATGGTCAGTTAATCAAGACAGTATTTCATGCAAGGATCTCAGATAATTCACAACTAGGCTTGTGCTACTAACAAATTTTTCAGATTTTACTTAGCTGATCTGAAAATGCACAAGGAAAAAGATTGTGAGTTAAGCAGGCAGGTTGGAAATAATTAAAAAAAAAACCAAACTGCAGAACTGAAATTAGTTAACTTCAGTTCAAATCAGAAGATGCTGTTTAATCCAGATGTACTTTGTTCAAACTTTAGAATACTTTGAAAACATAGTCAAGTAATTAAAAAAAAAATCATCAGTAGGACTGATTCACAATATCTAAATGTGTTGATTTTTGTTGTTTGGGTTTTTTTTCCCCTTTTTTTGTTGGAGGGGAGTTTGTTGTTTTTTTCTGGTTTTGTTTGGGTTTTTGTTTTTGGTTTTCCTTTGGAATCCATGTTTTTCAATGAATAAAAGTGTACTATAATCATTAAACATCCACTGCTTCTTTTGTGTTCGTACAACTGAAGGATTTTGCCAAGTTCTACCTCCAAATCTCTCCCCTAGGCAGTAGCAGAGACCCTCACCATCACGGGATGATGCTGGACAGCTCTGAGAAGAGCACTTTTGTTACCCTGGTGCCAAGAGCTGGGTAATATCACTTGACTGAGACACAAATGAAAACTGTGGAGAGCTGCTGAGATTTAGAGGAATGACCCTTAGCAATGGCTGATTTGGGCAGGGCTGTTGGGGGTGGCTTGTGGCTGCTGCTGGGGAGCCACTGCAGCAGTAGGAGTTCTGGCTTACAGGAGCTGCTCATGGAACAAAATGTTCCCTTTGTCTCTGGCATGGATTGAGATATGGCTAGGCAGTGAGCTTACTGACCCAGCACAGGATGTCTGTGGGATGGAAAGGAGATTTTTTGGACAAGAACTTTGAGAAATTCTGCAGGAAAAACTTCTGCAAGCAACTGTATTTAATCTTGGTTGCTGCCCAGATGTGCATGCTCGTGATTTGCAAAGTTTGTTCAAGAAGGGGTCAGTCGTGTAACTCCACCATGATGGACACTGGAAGGATCTTACTCCTTCACGTAAAAATGATCCGAATGGGGCAAAATAGGTATCTGCTGCCAGAGGAAGTGAGCTCTGAGCCTTGGCTAGCCTCAGTCTGTGGTAGCTTCAATTACAATAAATGTGTATATTTCATGCTCCCAATAATAACCCAATTAGAGGCACTTTGAAAGGAGATAATACTTGATCCTTTTGTTGAAAAGTTGTCCAAAATGCACCAACTAAGAGAAAAGAAAGAATTCTTTGGAGCTCACATCATCAATGATGTCTGGACTGAGCAAACAGACCTTAGTTCAATGGCTTCTAAGTCTCTACTACTTATGGGAGGATTAGAGAAGTACAACTGAGAGATTGTGTTCATACAAACTTTGAGTTCCTTTTTTCCCCCCTTATCTTGCTGCAGATACAGACCATATTTGTTTAAAACTTCTGAAGCTATTAGGGCCCCCTTTGGCAAAAATCACTGCTGCAAAAAGAAATGTTACAGTACAGAGTGCTATCCTCATCTGTAAGGTCTCAACCTGAAGGCACTCTTCATACATGTGTGTGTCTCTCCAAAAAGTTCAGCCCTGGGGCAAAATCCAATTTATCCCAAATTTAGTAGCTGTAGCTTTACTTTCCTGAATCGGGCCCATATATACCAACACTGAATGTGATTTATTAAATAAAAACAAAACACCAAGGTAGTACTGCAGCATGAGAAACAATTATACAGTATGAGATTAGGATTGGGTAACAAATTGTAGTTGTCATTGTTGAAAATCTTGGAATAAGAAATGTGCTGAGAAGGATCTGAAAGATAGTGGGATGCTCAAAGTAACCATTAGTACTGGGATATTCAAGGTAACCATTTTTAGCTGTAAGAATTGAGTGAACTGGAATTTCTGATTTGGCTACAGTGGTGGATAAAGGAACCAGACAAACCTGTATTTTCTCCTCTAAAGGCTGATATGATGACTTGTGGTCAGACTTGTGTCAGCTGTTGGCTTCCTTGATGAGGTTTATAGTTAGAGAAAGCCCAGCTCCTGTCCCTCTCCCAAAAGGAAAAGGGAACAACAGAGAAGATAGAAGCAGTAAGGAGATGTAATTGGGTAGCATGAGGGTTGAATGAAATAGAGAACTGAGGACAAGGACAAGTGAAGTTATTTGTTAAGTGGTCTTCTTTGTTTCCTAGTTGGGCTAGCAGCATCTGCAAGCTCCATAATAGCCAGTTTGTCAGAAAAAGACAAACTACTTGCTTTACTTAGAATGATGTGGGAGACAGATGATGAGAGAGAAAAATCCATACAGTGTGACAGGGAAAAAAAAAAAAAAAAGGCAACCTTCAGCATGGAAGAGCCATGCAAGGAAAAATGTGGACAACTCACAAGATAGTTGCTGTTTCTTGTCCCAGTAGTTAATAGGCTAGACAAAGGAGGCTGCTCTCTGCATTTCTTTGTGTGACTGTATTGTCTGTTTAAATGTATCTGCTGGTGACCTGGAATTTTGGATGGGTATTGGCTGGATTTTTTTTTTTCCTTGCAGAGATTGTTTCCCTGTTTCATAATAGGAGAAATTTAACTCTTCTAAGAAAAGACAACTGGGACCTTATTTCTGTGGTCATGCCAATAATAACAGTTACTATTTTCTTGTGCAAACATTCTTTCAACACAAATGATACAAAATATAGGGCTTTCTCCCAAAAAATATTGAAATTCTTTTCTGAATGCAGTGGGAGTTTGCACATTGATTTAATGGTTGCAGTATCAGGCCCTTGAGGGAAATGTTCTTCTTTGATCTTCTATTAATCTACTTGCTCTTGTTACCTTTGTTGCAGTGAAACTTTTCTGTACAAGGATGAAGTTGCTGTCTTGTCCTCAGAACCTCTGGTGGCCCTCCCTCATTTTGACACAGGTAAGCACATCTGCAGTTACTTTTTCTGGCACCTATATACAAGTACCTGATGCAGTTTTCTCTGTCCTGGTGACAAATAGAGATAAGGATACCTCTTCCAGCAGAAATGGGTGATTAAGTGGCAGATAGCAGGCCACTATATATACCATGAAGAGTTCTGGCTGGTGTTGTTTGCATTTCTGCTTGTTAATACCTAAATTGTTGAGATGAATCTGCACCACACATCCAAACTCTCATTTTTTGGTTGCTGACATCACCTCTCCCTCATGCTGTTGGCACCAACAGGGGCAGAATCTGGTGCTGGTCACTGGAGCTACATGCTAGGCAGTTTGTCCTATTGAGGGGACAGTGGTATCAGCTCTCTGATGGAGACATTTTTCTGCCCTTGCACTGTGACACTGACAAGTGAATGGTGTTATTACCTGTGCCTGTACTGCAGATGGAGGCACCTTGTATCCCTTACCCTCTGATCTTGTGAGCAAGAGAAGCTGTTTGAACTCATTCCAGCTCCTTCTCTCCATGTGCATTTGAGTGTCTTCCTAAAAGAAGGCCATGGAGAGAAGTTTTATCTTGATATTTGAGAAGAATTTGTGGGCACCTGGGGTCTTGAGCTGTGAGGTGCATGAAATAGTTACACCTGCCTAGAAGTGGGCATAGCCTCTGGGAACAGTCCAGGTTCACAGGGGAGGAGAATGGGAAGGAAACCAGAAGACTGGAGATGCAAAGGCATTTTAGATATAGTTTTGCCTGAAGGATAAATCTGCAAGCTTCTGCAGGATCTGGGGAAGGTGGGGCTGAAAAATGGTGTATTTAAACCAGCAAATCAGTGGGCTTTTTACTGCTTAAATTCCTTAGTCAGTATGGCTTGATGGAGCTTCAGTTCTGTACTGGAGTGAAATGATCTGGTATATCTTCTATGCATATGGTTTCCCCTCTGCAGAGATGCCCTATGCATACGTTTGGTGTGCTAATAAAGCACAATGTCTGTAGCTGCACAGTACAGAGCAGCTGAGGGATTAGAAATAGTTATATAAATATGGTCAAAAGAGATAACGTAAAATGAATTTTCCAGCTCAATCACTAGCAGACAGCGATAGGTCTTGCAGCCAGCCAGGTGCCGGCTAAATGAGCAGACCTTGCAGTGTTGCACTTTCAAGCTGATGTACTACAAAGGGAGAGAGGGCCAGGGCTGGGGACCATCCTTGGAGAGGCTCTGGCCTTCCCCAGGAGTTCCTCCTCTTGTGTATCACAGCCAATTCCAAGTGCTGCAGTAAGACAGAGTCATGCCTCAGACCTTTCCAGATCCTATAGGACACAACTAGTACCATGAACCACATCCATATGGTGTCAGAGCTGGCTAACCCCTCTTGTAGTCAAAACTGCAAGCTGTATAACTGAAACCTTGCATTAGATCTGTAAAACAAACCATTCTGTTTCATATACATCACCATCCCCAGTATGGATAGCAGGGATAACACTTCAGCTGGCAGCACTGGCCATGAGGTTTAACAGAATGCAGCTTATTCTTCCATGACTCTCAGTCCTGGAGTGCTGACAGTAAGGGACTAGAAGTGGGCCAAGGAAATTGATGCTGAATGTGAGTCTGGTACAAGGCTGAATTCAGCTTGGATTTAATATTACTCAAATACCACAGGTGGTTTCTGTTAGGATTTGGCCTCATATGGCAAGCCTGAAGTCAGGTCAGCTGTTCAGTGAGATCCAGCGTTGAATTCTCATGAGCATGGTGAACTGAGTGAGATTTCAGTCACACCTGAAGCAAAAAATAGTCCCTTTCCTGTTTGGGTGTGAACTTGGGACCAGAAATCACAGGGGTTGGTGTGAAGTGTACATAGATGTAAGAGTGGGCTTGGGTGTACACACGTTTTGGTTTTCTTTAGCTTAAATGGGATTTGTACAAACGAGCTGTCACACGGACCTGACGCTGCGCCTCGTGACTGCAGGCTGATCCTTCACTCTGCTAATCCAAGAGTGGTTGTTTTATCAACTTCCAGTTGGTTTCAGAGGAACCTCAAGGTGTACTCTCAGAAAAGCCGTGAGAAGTTTTGAGACTGTGGTGAGAAACCGCAGCAGCTCATCAGGTCATAAATTATGTCATTAGCATGTTGAAGCTGAACTAAGTGGGAGCCCTCCACAGCCCACCAGAGATGAGTGCTCAAATGCCTTTCATGCAGTTGGCTCTAGTTTATCCTGTGCTTTTTGGACCTAGCATTGCTTGTGGCTATCCTGACAGATACTGTAAGAGACTGCAATGTAAAAAGAGGGACTTTCCAAGATGTTTGGGGATCCAGTTTGCTACGTGTTGATTAGGATTGGCTTCTGCTAACCTGGTTCAGTTAGAAACGCTCTGGAGAAATGCCAGAGAGTGGAGCAAAATGGGATTATAACCCACGAGCAGAATGCAGTCAAACTCCCACACTTCTAACATTACACCACAAAGCAAGGATGATTTCTGTGCTTTCTGAGACAAGCCATATAAAAGCAGAAAAAAATTCCTGTGCTGGGTCAAAATGATCAGCCAGGAGCCCAGAGAAACCTATTAGTGTGAGTTTGGTGACATCATCAAACTCTAGTGAGAAAGGAAGAGTTACCAAGAGTTACACACTAAAGGTAGGTACATTTGACCTAAAGACTTAAGAAATAAAATTATTCCAAATACACAAGTATTTGGACCCCAGAGGAATCTGTAATGGCTGGAGGTCCCAAAGGAGTAGCACCAACCACATCCTTGATTTTCCAGGCTTAGTATTAGTTGGAACTGACCCTACTCTAATCTTAATTTCTGCTGTGTGATGAGCCAAATCAGTCATTGGTAATTTGATCCATCATAGCCATAAGTTAACTGGTTTACTAGCTCATTTGTATCTGCATCCACAATTTAATAACTGTATTCTGTTCTCCTTTATTATTTTGGCAGTGAAAAAAGTGTCAGTTATTTCAGGGAGAAACTGGCTGGTTTATTAATTTCTAATCAATAAGCAGCATAGAGGATTTTTTTTTCTTTTGAGTTTCAGCAGTGTCAGTCTCGAAGGTACAGAGACTTTGAGCTATTAGACTCTATTTCTAAAAGAAGACTTTGTCCTTCACACTGGTTTGATTTTAAATATTCAGCCTTTCCTCTTCCACCTCCTCCCCATGCACAGAGGATTTGGAGGAGTCTGAATCTCGGTGCCTGGTTTTTGCTATCCTTAGGCAGTAAAATGATCAAATATGGCTTAAAAAATACATAAAGAGCACAAGAGCTGTTCTTTTTTACCAAAAGGCTGTTTTTTTGCAGAGTCATTTTTTGCTTATAACTATATACTAGCAAAGCCTGAGGGAGCTGTAAGGTGGATTTGTGGAGGTGGTTTTGGTATTTTTAATCCCTGTGAATTTCACCTGTATTTCTGAGGTTGAATCACAAGCAAAAAGAGTTTCTATTAATAATAATAATAAAAAAAAATCCTTATTTTCCAGCACTGGATTTACCCAGGTATGCAGCAATTTTGTCTTATCACTGAAGCACCCATTGTATTGGAAAGCCTTGTTTACAGGAAGCTAAGCCCCTGGCTGATGGGCAAAGCTGTTTCAATTTCCTTCAATTATTCCCACTACTGATTGTATATTGAAGGGAAAATCCTCACTGCAATACTGGACATGCCACGCTCTTAGCTGACTGACGTTTATTAACTCATACAAAGTTGCAAATGATGTACCAACACAGCTCAACAAAAGAGCCCAGTGTTGAGCCTAAATCAAGGTCCTAAATCATAAGCCATGGTGTGACAAACTGCACAATGTTTGCCAGTACTTTTAAAATGGGGCTTTCTTGCCAGGCTGAGAATCCATAGAGCCCAGCCAAAGAAAACAATGGGAGGGAGCCAGGGTTCTCCCAAGCCTTGGCATGAAATCCACAATAGTAGCTTTGGCTGAGGTCCATGGACTTGAGCACATGCTCCATAAGGTCACTTCAGAACACCATAATTACTTGGTATTTACCTCAGTGAGTTTTGCAGATAATAATAACAATAACAACAATAATAATAATAATAATAATGTGCAACCAGCACAGCCTAGGGTCTCTGTTATGATCCCAGACCTTTGCTGTCTCACAGTGCCTTGTCTCTGGCATTGCATGGTGCAGTGAGGAATTGTAGTCCAAATGGCTAAATAATAGCAGCGATGATATGTAATACATCACGCCTGGGCAGTAAGAGTGGACTTCATGTCCTGGGTTGTCCTCAAACTCATCAGCAGTGTTTGTCACTGCCATTCAGTGTTATTTACTGACCTCTAGAGGGTTGAATTCAGGGGTCACTGCTGAGTTTGCCTAAGGTGAGAGTTTGCTTTTTCATCCTTTCGCTTACTGGCAGTCTTGTTGAAGAATTGAAGATCTGAGCAGAACATTAGGACTGGAAAACAGCCCCAAATCTAGAATATGGTCCTGAACAACTCTGAATGGGACACGGGGATTGAAATGCCAAGTCTAATCTGAATTTCAGAACATGGATCAGATGGTACAAAACCTCCTCTGATCCTGAAGCTCACAAATCAAGATGTTTGACAGTGGGACCCTAAACATTCCCCCTAAAACTGATTACTCCATCACAGAGAGAGGACTGGGGATAAAGATCCCTGTCCTGCCCCTGCTCAGGGCTGTCTCTGCTTTTAAGTCTGGAGTTTCCAGGACTCAGCAGTAACTCACTAACACTCAGCCTTTAATGTTTACATTTTAAAAAAGAAACCGCATTTGATTATTCAGCATTCTTCTTTTACATTTTTATTGCCATTTGCAGAACTCCTCTGAAGGCCAGAAGAAACCTTTCTGTTTGACATATTTAATATTTTAGCACTTCATAGTGTCTTTAGACAAAAACGTCAAACATGCACATGTGTCTTGGCAGCACTGCTTGTGGCCTCTGTTCTGTCTCTGGCCTTGAGAAGCAGAAGAATGAAAGAAAAAAAACAAACCCAAAAACAACCCACAAAACCCCACCCTTAAACTGGGTCAGCACTCTTGCCTTTATTTTTGTTGATAGCTCCATTAGGAATTTATGCATCGATAGAGGAGAAATAGGGATAAACATGTGCTCTGAGCACATGTCCTTGAAAAACAATGTCACATCTTAATTTTCTTGGTCTGGCAATGCACGCATTCCACCCTCTCTGTGATGTAGAACTAATGAAGATAGAAGTGGAAGAAAACCTATAATCAAATCCAGTACATACCAGGCATAGCACACCAAGAAGCACATCCGTCTGAAATCTCATGGTGCTGGAAGAGCAGTCCAGGCCATGCAGCCACGACAGCCCAGTATTTCTTACTGGTGATTTTTTTAGGCAGAGTTCTGCATCCACAAGAACCAAGCAAAAGGGCTGCCTGGCATTGCTTCGCATCAGGTGCTTATAACCAGCAATATTTGGGGAGAGGCTCAAATACGCAGCAGTGCAGTTGTTAGGAAAGACTAAAGGCAAGAACTGAACATTTTCTTCTGGTTGCTTGGGATCTCTTTCCCTGTGCTTCAATCCCCTGTGTGCACCACGGGAGCTTTGTGCATGGTTAGTAACCCCAAAAAAGATTAGAGACTGCATGAGCCTGGAGTGAGGAGGGCTTGCTCTGGTGTGCGGTGCTAGGCAGCTCAGTCTCCCCAGTGCCTGTGTGCTCCTCTCTGCCTCCTTCCAGATGATTTTTTGTTGTTGTTGTTTTTGTTTTGGACTAGGGCATAAATTCCTCTGGGCAGAAGAGATTTGAGGGTTTTTACAGAATTGCGTGTGCAGATTTGCACAATGAGATTCCTGTATGTGAGCAGGGTTCCTGTGGTAGTGCCTATGGCAACAAGGGTAGAAATTATAATAATGATAATAATAATGATGACAGTAATGATGATGATGATGATAATAATAATAATGATAATAATGACAACAACCTAAACCAACAGCTGGTGAGAGAAGAAGAAGAAATGTGATGTGACTTTCCAGATGTCACACAACAGCTCAGTGTCAGAGCCCTGAAAATAAACCCCCTGTGTATCCTGTCTGCCAGTCCAGCACTTGGGGCTGGAGAGGACAGCACTGGCTGGTGACACCTCCTGATCTGGGTTGATTTACAGTCTCAACAGATTTGAGGAGAAAGAAATGAATAATGCAGCTTGTTCTTCATAACTGTGGAGTTCCATTTTTTTGTGGTGTTATTTTAGACCCTAACCTGAAAATCCTGTTAACCTTCAATCCTGTTAAATATAACCCTGTAAATCTTATTATCTTCTACCCCATACTATTGCAGCTTAGCCAGTATCTTAGCTGTCTTGTGCTTCAAGAAAGTGGCTACTCATTGAGGCATTAGCTAAGAAACTGGGATTAATTTTTTTTTTTAACAAGTTCCACGTTTCCACTGTTTTTAGAGATCCCCTGAAGGTCACTTTGCTTTTGTCTCTTTAGGTGCTTGGATGTAAACCAGGAATCTTGAGCTGTCTGACAAGCATTAGCTAAAGGGACAGAAATTTGTGGATGCCCCATTTTTCTTAGCTTGTGGGTTTTATTATCAGAATTTTTTAACTTTAGTGATTTGCAAATGCCTGACTCCTGGCAGTCCACTACCAGGCATCTGGGACCTGCTCTGGGTTACTTAGCTATCAAATTGTTCAATATTTACTAGGAAGTTGTTTGTCCTTGTGCATAGTGATCCCACATGCTCTTCTCAAAAAATAAGCTGCTAGAACAATGTTGCATGACCATCAGTTTGTACTCTGAAAACTTCAATTCTTTAAAGTGAAAGTGAAATGCTCACCTTGTCTCAGGTCCTCCCACTGTACTACACCCTGGCTTGTCATCTACTGAGTTCCTGCTCTCTTCCTCCCAAGTATGCTTGGTGAGCTTCTATAGAGACAGAGATTTCTTCATCCTCCCATTGTCTCAGCCTTGAAGAGAGCCACTCTGGGGAATATCAGAGCATTGTGGTGTTATCATTTTGCAAGACCGTTAAGGTCAAAATGTGTTTATGTTGGCTTTGGCAGGGCCAGGATCATATCAGTTGATACTGCCCCAGGCTGGAGGAGAACTTCCGTAGCCTCCAGTTATTTACCTGTCACTGACCCAGTGAGTGAACCCGTGTTTACACAGGGAAAAGCATGGAAGTGGTTAATCTGAGGTAGTTGGGCAGCCATGTCTCTGCCTGTCAGCTTTACATCTCCCCCAGATGTGACACCTGATAGGGAAGCCACTGGTGGGAACTGACAGAAGGATACAGAGGAGGCAGATAAGGAATAGCATGAAATTGTCTTTTGCTTCCCTGTGAGTGCAAGGGAAGAAACTAGCAGGTGTTTTCAAGGGGCGAATGGCTTGAACTGAACACCAGAAACCCAATTCTCATCTCTCAGGATACTCCTCTTAAGCCTCTTGTGAGCCTAACTTCTTGGCTCTGGTGGCAGCTCAGTACGGTTGTTGAGTGGACTCAGATATCTGCACATCTGTAAATGATGAACGATAGCAATTACATGTTCCTTCTGAAAGACAAAGCAGTACATTGAATACTGTTGGCAGGGAGCAAAGCCCAGGAGGACCAAGCTTAGGCCTGCTGATTTGAACCGTCCCCTCTAGTAAAGGGACACAGTTGTCACGGTGGTGCTTTACCATTCCCTCCTTCCCTCCTTTGGCTTTCTTTTCAGTGGTCCTTTCTTTGAAAAATGCATCCAGCAGCTTTGATCTACAGACCTGCAAGAATGCAGATGGCAAAATTGAGGCAGAGGGAAAGGTACAGTACTGAAGGGCATGGGAGTGAGTAGCAGAATCAAGCAGAGAGCCAGTTTCTCCTGGATCCTCCTCCTGTGCTCAGGCATTAGAGATGGATGTCATTTAATTTCTGGCAAAATTAATAACCCCTTGCATGTGTTGTCACTGGCACATTTCATACTCACTTTCAACTTGTGAAGAGCCACAGCCTTCTGCAGTACAGTAGATTTCAGAGCATGGATTACCTTCTGCACATTTGGATCCCCTGTGCTTGCCCATCCCAGGACCTGTTTGTGTTGTACATTTAAACCCAACAGCAGGGAGTAAGCCTGTTTTGGTGAAATGAGTTCATACATGGAACCATGCCAAAGCTTAATGAGCAATCAGAAAGGTGAAGGAACATTCAACATGCTTATTTGTCACTGCTGTTGCTCCCAGGGGTGTCCTTTAACCCTATGAGTTCAACACTATATTATGCAAGTTTTGTTTTTGTGCTTAGTGGAGTGTGTAATTGTCCCTTCGGTGACTTGAAGAATTCTGAATGTTCAAAGATCATTTGGGGAGCATGGGGGTGGAGGGGGAAACCCAAGCAGATAAGTGACCTATTTAGGCAAGGTTCACATTGATTTCGCTTTCTGTTTGGTTTGCATAATTGCTGCTGATATGGACACCTCTTCCTTCTGCACCAAACTCCAGAACTGCTGGCACAAGGTTATCTTGCTTCTTGGTTGCTAGTGATCTCTCTGTTACATGGTAGAGCCTTCTAAGCACTCTGCCTGTTACACCTGGAGTCAGGTTCTGGCTAAAATCAGTTAATAAGTGAAAATAATTTGCTTTTTTTACGTTCAGCTGGAATAAAATTGCCCAGTTTCTCAGTCAGTATTCTGGAATATGAAGTGACAAATTCGGAAGAGAGTTTGCTTGGGACAATCTAAAAAGATTAAATGAAATAAGTGCTCTTCTCCTGCCCTGTCCTGTCAGCCAGCTGCAGAGACCAGAGCCACCTCCCCAGGGCAGCTTCAAGGAGGTCGTTGGCAGTTAATTCTGCAGTTCCTGGGTAACTTCTGTTGGTTTGGCAGACACTTGGGTGGCACTGATGTTAACTATGCAGGCAAAAAGTATGAAGAGAGACAGGCCAGATCTATGCATCTGGACACTTAGAAATATGAGCTATACAAAAATGACAGGTTTGGAGAAGAAGATGAAGGGACGTGCTGGGCTGCAGATTTGGCCGCAAACCAGAAACATCACTGAAGGCAGAGTGGAAGCTCCTTGTGAGAGACAAAAGTAGCTGTGGTTAAGGTGGTTCTTGAGGGCAGTCTTTGTTCAGGCAATTGAAAAAGGAACACGTAAACTTACACCTGCAAGAAGTGCATTCGTGTGGGTCTGAGCCAAAGCCCACGGAAGTTGGGAGGAATCTTTCCACTGACTTCAATGGGCTTTGAATCCAGGTCCCCAGTGATTGGTTCGAAGTGACACATAGGGCTATTTCTGTCTGACATTTTTTTCCTTTCTGCGTTTTCCAAAAACACCACTAAGAGAAGAACAAGTGAAAACTTCATCTGTTTTGCTAAAGAACTGAAGGTTGTGTTATTCCCTAGTATCCTGGGGCTTTCTGTACAGACTGGCAGGCTGCAGAGCTGCAAAACTGAGAGGTCTCTCTCTTTTTTTTTTTTTTAATGAGATAAGTAATCTAAACTATTTACATTCTTCTACAGATTGAACCGATGGAATGGAAAGATCTCTGGCAGCATTAAGAAATGTGGTGTTTACTTGCTTTAGTGCATTACTGGTTGCAGCAGGCGTATGAGACAATTTTTTCCTAAATTTGTAGAAACAACTAACAGATTCTGCAACCATCTATGAAATAGGACACTTGCCAGAAGCAGTTTAACACAATAGCTGGCAGTAATGGGCTCATTATGCATTTTAGTTCTGTTTCTTTGAAGTTCTCTTTATCTTAACTTTTCTTCTTCACCTGTATATGGTGTGGGCTCTGCTGTGGCTATCAGTAATATGGATCAGTGAAGGCCTCCAGCTCTATGATTAAGGCATTAAACATCTAATTTTTCTCTGAAAGAAGTTTCAAAGGAGCTTGGTTGCTCTTTTGTGGATTGATGTAGTTTTAAAGGATTTTATAGTTGAATAGCTGTAGATGGGTTGGCATACAAACCTTCCTGTTGCTGTAAAAGGAATGGGTAAGAAAGCATTGACTGATGCATCTCTAGAGACATCATGCAAGAGCTTAACTTAGTCCTCTTTTTTAATAGAACCTTGGATCTCAAGCGCTACTCTTGTGTAATGACAAGCAAAAGGAAAAACTAACAGGCTTGCTTTCTTTCTAAACCCTTCAGTAGGCTTTAAAGAGGGACTTTTCTAACAGGAGCTTGTATAAGGGCAAAACGATGACTGAAGTGCTGATGAAAAACATTTTAAATGCAGCTAGAGCGATGTGATGAGTAAGCTGGGACTGGCAGCCTTTCCAAGCAATGTGTGAGGCTGTGTTTTCCTCTGCCTAATTATTGGGAGTGCCTTTCCCAGAGTCATGAGGGTCTAAATGACCAGTGAGAAACAGTGGCTCCCCTTGAATCTGCAGCGTTGTCTGTGGGAGCTTTCTTGTTCCCCTGTTTCAACTCTGCTTCAGCTCATGTGTATCCACCAGCTTGCAGATATGGTGTTGGTGACCTGATGTATGGATCCTGAGAGCAGGGTACATCAGTGACAGCCTCTCATACCAGAGCAGGTCCCATACCTTTATTGCACATCCTACTTCCAGTAGAAGACTGGCTTTTAAAGCCTGTAGCTGTCACCTTACAATTTTTACTAAATCATGGTCTTCCAACATACAGTTTACACTTTCACAATGCTTCACAACTTTGTCCAGAAGTATTTGTCTCTATATTTAATGTGTTCTGCCCTTTGATTAAAGCTTCTGCTGACAGCATGCTTGGCTAGGGATGTGCCAGCTCACAGAGCAGGGTATATGATGGCAAAAGAAGCGTGTGGTGCTCTGAAAGAGCTATTATTACTGCTTGCATTTTCAATCACAGGGCTGGACTTCGGCTTGCTACTTCACAGATTCCAAACCCATAATTACTGGCTGCTGCCTCTGCTGTGAAACACTTTATTAAGTCTTTAAAGTCATTAAGGATTTTCAGGAAATTTATGGGAGCTCAGGTCACATCACCTATTTGTTTACATAGCCTAGGATCTCCCAAAAATGTGGCCTGTAGAGTTTCTGTAGTGAAGCCTGTGCTCACCCACATCTGCTTAGGAGCCTGATGGAAACTGCCTGTTTCATCTTATGATGCCCTGTGTTTGTGTGAGCTGTCGTGGGCAGTGGAGTGCAGCCCCACATCAGGACAGAGAATGATTCCAGCAAAATTAAGTGAGGTTGTTGGACTTAGAGCCCATCTTTTGCTGGAGATAGTGACCTAGAGCCTGGACATGTGCTATAAGATCAGGTAAAACTCCCATCTGAGCTCAGAATGGGTAAGAAACTTGGGAACTGGTGCCAAGTATTATAAGGGAGTACTGTTTCCTCCCACCTTGAATCAAAGGGAGCCGAAGGGAGTTGGAAGCTTGCATGGCTGCTTGAGCCAGGCAAGGTGTGGCTTTGTATGGGATCATGCTTGACTGAGGAGAATTAGTATTCAGCAGGATGGCTCAGAGGTACAATTCATGATCCTAAGTACCATAATTTAATTAATATGCTCCTTTATTCTGCCCCCCCCCCATTTTTTTTTTTTTTTTTTCCTGACAAGATTTACACTTTGGGCTTTGCAAATGTCCTGTTGTGTCACAAGCATGTGGCATTGAACCTGACTTGCCCTGTTGTCACACGGACATGTCTACCATGCTGAATCAGCTTAGCAATGGAGGGCAACCTACTAAACATATTAGTACCATGATGGTGTTGTATAATGTTTAGGGGTGCATTTGCAGTCAATTTTAGGTGTGTGTTATTACAGACCTCAGAGCTAGCTTTTTACTCCACTGTTGGAGATCTGTACCCTTCAGGCTGAAACTGGGACTCCAAACTGGCAGCATGCAATGTGAAATAATTGTGTCTTGGTCTGCAGAGCATTCATCTATTACAGGATTACTTGTAATGCAGAAAACCAGTTACTATTATAGTCTTTAAATAATCATGTGTAGCATAGTGTAAAGATAACTTTGCATCAATCAGCTCACTTCTGACACCAGTCCAGCATGGTCTGTACTAATGTCACAGTGAGGGCTGAAGACTGTCCCTACAGAAAAGGCTTAACCTCACTCTTGTGGAACAGAAAAGCCCTGTGTTTCTGCAGGCAAGCCAGACGAATATGTCTGCATCTACACTGCTGTACAACTTTGTGCCAGACTGCATTTATTTATCTCTGGGTGCTCCTTGGGATTTACCCAGCTGGTCTCCTAGGATGGACTCATGGGTTCTGTCCTCTGCTTTTAAGTGCCCTTAGCAGTGTGGATATCTGTTGGAGGCAAGTTCTGCAGCTGTCTTGGAGCTGATAACCTCTGTCTCTGCCATCTGGACTTGCAGTGACAGCACATGTACAGCATCAGGCAGACACATGGGTCTGGGGTCTTTCTCAGAGCCTCTTGGGATTGCCTGCCAGAAGCTCATCTGGAAAGAGAAATGCCAGTGTGTGCCTCTGGATTTCAGGACTGCCTCAAGGTGCTCCAGAAGTTCCAAAGGTAAGTACAAGACTGGCACTTATCCAATAACATAGGCACATGTTCCAGTATCCTTGTGTTAGTGATAATTACAGTCAGCTATGGCCCAGAACCTGTAAAGCTTTCCCTCCTCATTTGTGGTTGCAGACCACTAGGTGTGTAATGTAGGCTAGCAATGATACTCTTTATTGTCCATGAATTTCAAGGGCATAAAAGCCTGTGCCAGGGCAGGATTAGATAGCCCCATGCCTCTCAGACCTTCGAGAGGCCACTAGCTTCTCTTTCTCACCAGTGTTAATCGGCACAGCTTTGCTGACACAGTGGAAGTGTCTGGAGGAGCACAGGCGGCTCTGCCTTGGCAGCCTGCCTCCGAGAGCTCCAGGCAGGGGAGGATGAGATATACCATACGCCTCCATTTCCTGATTTGCAGTATATCAAGATATAGACAGATCTTTATTTTTTGATGTGAAAGCAGAATGAAAAACTAGGTTATATCAGTCTTGAGGGATATTAAGCCAGTTCTTAGGAAGCCTATGCAATTATTATGCCTCATCCCAGCCTTCTTGATTGGGAACATGCCTTTAAGAACATGATCAGCCCCAGGAGATCTCCCCCGTAGCCTGGGAATTCCACTGTGTCTGCTGACAAGGAGGGAGGCTGGGCCACAGAAACTCTCCATTCAGAAGGGAAAGTCTTTCTTCCGATTTTTCTTTCTCCCTTTTCCNTAAAAATTTTTTTGGCAAATTACAAATGTGCACGTTGGATTCTTTTGTCAACCAAATCTAATGGGACTGGCCAGAGCTGAATGGCTGGTCTGTGTGATGCTCAGACTCAGTTTCTTTTCAGGTGCTCGGTTCTTGTTTCCAGATGATGATTAGCATCTGCCTTTGGGCTTAGAACAGCTGTGGACACTGAGCTGGAGGGTGCTTGTGGGAGATGTAATTTCTTACATTAGGCTGGCTGGGCTTTGGGTCTGAAGAAGTACATCTTCAGCCTCTGTGTTGTCACAGGGCTGTGAAAATAGAATAGGGCGAGCAGTGAGGGTTTATTTCCTTTTTGAAAGGTGAGAAAGGCTTTCAATATTTTGACTTTCATTCATATTCCCTTCTGCTTCTTGCAAAGAATCAGGTTCCCAGTTTAGCTAGGATGAACTGTTTTGGGGGATGATGAGAGGAAAAAAAAAGTTAATCAAGTCTCGAGCAGTAGCACAATGCTCAAGGCCAACATGCCTGTGATTTCCTTTGTTACCCTGTGAAACTCCTGAGCTACCTGGTCCCAGGCTAGCCAGGGACCCAGCTCCTGGAGTCTGAGGGTGTTTTTCCATGGCATTTAGAGAACAGGTTGCCAGGTAGAGCATTTTATTGATTTGATATTCTGACAAAATCCACCCAGAAATTCCAAGTGGAGAGAAATAACTCCAGCCACTACAGCTGAAAGAATGTGAAACCTTCAACCTGGCAACTGCTAGAGTGGGCTTCCTTCCCATCCCCTCTGTCCCCTACATAGCCCCCTGGCCCCAAGAAAATATGTGGTTCTCACACACACACACACACAGACACACACACAGAGACAGCCTGTTCTGTTGGGAAATTTACTGTTTGCCTTTGAGAGTGACCATCCATTATGGTTCAGTGCAGCTGTTCACGTGAAGACAGCTTTAACCTCTTCCAGAAACTGCTGGTACACATCTGTGGATGTTTTTCCCTCTAGCCCCTTGCTCAGTCACTCCCGCGGGGTAGGAGAGAAGCGCTGCCACCCCCTCCACCCTCCGAGGCCACAGAGGAAAACCTGGTGGCTCTGCACACCCACATGCCCACTTCCTCTGGTCCCTTTGCCCTCGTGTCTGTTCTGTAAACACATGCACCTCTCCATGCACTCCTTGCTAAACAAGGCAGAGAACCTTGTTATGAACCTCTTGTGCGTTGAAACAACAGCTTCCCCCAGCTCAGCTCTGATTTCATCCATTTATGGATCAGCTACTGTATAAGGTGTTGAGATGGCATCAGCTTTTAGTTCATACTGCAAGCTCTCTCCTCGATCTGTCTTCCTCCATATACCCAGCACAAAGCTCTCTATACACACAAGGACATGCATCACTTCCTGCATCACTGCTCACTCCTTTTCCTCTGGTCATTGCATTCAGTCACAAATCTTCCTCAGTCTGCTTCAATGGGGCCTGGGTGCCTAAGTCACTGCATGGTATAAACATTCAAAGAAGGTACATTAGCTTCTGCCTTTTCCATAAATAAGCTTGTGACTCTGTAGTTGCTCCTCCACCCCATAAGTGCAGAAGGAAGGAGGAGACCCCTACTTTCACCTGGCTGAAAAATGTTTCCCTTCCCACACAGTGATGTTTGTCAGAACCAAGTTATTAATGTGACAGTGAGTTGCCCTTGTCACCCTTGCCCTGCCTGGGTGACAGGACACCATCCCATCAGAGTGCAGGGATTGCTGTGGTGCTGTGGCAGGGTGTGCAAGGCTATAGCAGACCTGAGCTTTTAATCCCTGGACAACCTCCTTTCCTCCCCCTAGATGGGTGAAAGATGACAGAATAAATATGAATTCAGGGCTAAGGCTCTGAAGGTGCCTGAAATCAGGACTTACACCAGCCCATAGCCCACTTCCATGGACAGTGACTTGCACTGGCACAAGAATGCCCAGTGGGTGTTTGGGTTGCTGTGGCTTTTGGAAGGCAGGGTACATGGAGCATCTCTCTCCCTAAAGGTGGAGGATTTGGGTGGCTCTGATCCATATGCACAGCCTGTAGGACTCCTGGGGCTATGCTCAGCTTCACACATCAGGCAGCCCAAGGCCAATTCTGGTCTCTGCAGCATGCTGAGCCTCCTCTGATGATTGGTGAGGTGGCACTTGCATGAGAGTGTGGCAAGGACAGGGTTACTGCAACCTGTTGAGAGAAGTAGGGATCCCAGAGTGGGAGAAAAATGGACACTATAGCCACAAACTCTACTTTAAAATGTAAAGCAATCCAGTCACTTCCAGACAGTGTCTTTTCCCCAGCTGTTCATTTCCAATAGAGTGCTACAATCAGTAATTGATACTTTCAGATGTCTCTGCACAATCCCCAGAGAAGAATAGCCAGGGCAATATATTTTTTTCCCAACTCACTGGAAAATTGAGCCCCAGCTGGGGCTAATAAGTGTTTTCATTAAAATACTGATCTTAATCCAAAACTGAGAATAATGTCTCCTCTGTGTTGCAGCTCTCCTCAGCTCTGACATTGGGCTATGCTTTTTAACAAGAAATGAAAAGCGGATAAATGGACACTTCTCACCCCAGCATCATAATAACACCAATGTTAGGTCCCAATGAGGTCAATGTTTTTTTGATTGCACCAATGGAATGTGTTCTTGGATTTTTCCATGCAATGAGCTCTTGCTACTGATGGAGATGGGACGTATGGCCAGAGTACCCCTCCATCATCCTCCTCTTAAATCCATTCTACCCATGGGGCAGTCTCATGAGGGAGAAAATATAGATCAAGGGTGCTCGTCTTGGTGCTATGTGCATGCCAAGATGTGTGTGTTGGACTGCAAGGCAGAGGCAAGACTGTTCTGTGATTTCGGCACAAGAGTTTGTTTTGTCCTCCCACCTTTTCACTTTCTTCTGGCCAAGGCAGATACGTTATTACCCATATTTACTCATCCAGAGCTTCTGAAATGAGGAAGTGATTTGCAAACCACATCTTGAAAAGCTGAAGGATTTTGCCCCCATTCTCACTCTACCTTCATGCAAAAAGAGGAGACATCTCCCCTTTTCTCTAGGAATAGGGCCTGTAAAGTTCTGAGTAAAGTTCAGTAAGCCAAAGTGAATTACAAGAACTCAGTTTCATGGGTTTGGATGCTGTCCTGTTTCCAAAGCTGGATATAAGTTTTGTTCTGATCAAGAGCAGGATCATAAAGCATGTCTCGCTAAGTGTTCACTTTGCTTGGCAAGCCATGGAATATAACAACACACAGCTCCTCTTCCTCTCTTCCTTTCCTCCCATTCATCCTGTTATCTCCCCATTATACCTTTATTGTGAAGATGTTGCTGTCTCTACTCACATATTTCCTACTTGTGCTGCCCTGTACCAGAGGCTACAGTCAGGGATGCTTTGTGAGAAGCCTCAGATGTCCTGGAAGAGAGGCTCTTGAGATGTTTTGTGCGTAAGACTGCCTGGAAATCCCAGTCTTCACACATCAGGTTTAAAATACAAGATGCTGATGGCTATTTGAGGGTGAACTACTGTGACTCACTGCTGGAACAGGAGCATATATCCTGGAGCTCCTGTGAGGAATGCTCCAGGCATATATAGAGGTGTGGTTAGTTGCAAGTTCTGGTAATGCTGTAAGGAACAGCTGAACTGTTGGATGATTCCCTGAAATAACTTCTCTTTCCCCTCTATTCTCATCATCGTCCAGCCTTATGGCTACAGTTCCTCTTGGGAGAGAAAAAGGGCATCCCAGGTAGCAGAGTTATAAAGCAAAGTGCACAAAAATAGAGAATTCATCAGATGCCTCTGAAATCATGTGAGCCACTGCTCCCTGAGGAGTCATACAGCCCTGGGGAAGATTTTAAGCCACTTTAATGAATGGTTGCTCTGTAATTTATCCTTTTCCCTACCGAATCTAGGATGCCTTCCTTGAACATCAGCACCTTTCTTTTGCACTCACTGGCCAATAAAAGCAAAAGACCAGGCTTTGATATTTTCACTGACATTATCTCTTTAAGAACTGCCCTTCCTTTCATTGGCTTGGTGCAGACAGGGATTTCAGAGTCTGGCTGCCGCCCTTCTGTAAAGCAGTGTAAAACCCCAAATTCATACCCGATAGAGGGGCCTTGTGCAACACAGGATGCACCTTGAAATATGAAGGACCAGTTCCCTTTGTCCTGCTAATTTCACTGCAGTGAGTTATCTAATGTCTCTGCAGGTTGCAGATCCCTTTATGAAATCCTCTTGCTTTGTGAAGTTCTATTCGGTCTTAAATATAAGGGTATGACATGTCGAGTGCTGGTTTTGGCTGTCCTTCTATGGATCTATGGACCTGCAATCCTTCATGTTTTAGTACTGAACCCTCAAACCCAGTGGATTTTGACCTACACTGGCTATTCTCAGCTAAGCTTTAGCTCAGGACTGTTTGACAAATACAATAGTAGAGCTGTAGTTGAAATTGAAGGATTAGGGACATTCCATAACCCTTGCGCAGCTTATTCAAAACAAAAGTTAAGTTAGAGATCATAGCTGGAAATTGCCTTCCTGAACCACACTCAGATACAGGCTGTTGCAGAGCCTCAGAGTGCTGCCACTTCTGCTTCCAGGACTCCAAGCACTGCAACCAGGCCTAGCATCACAATGGCCCTCTAGCTCACAGCAGCCTATCCAGATGTTCATCCTATTGCTTAAAAGTATGTCTGCACATTTATCTTTGCCTGTAGCATTATCTTGCGTTTAGTCTGTAGGGTCTGAAGACCAGGAACTGTCTTCTGTGGTTTCTTGTGGAGCATCCCACTCTTCTAAATCTGTCCTGTGACACTGCAACCCCACTCTGCACTTGCCTGAGTTCTGATTGGGAGGGCAAAGGATGTCTCCTGTTGCCATCACAGGGTAACCTGCAGTGAGTATCTCCAGCACAGCTCTGCCCTGGTGCCAGCTGAAATCTGTTCAGCTGCCCAAGCAGCCCAGAAGGACAAGCCATTCATTCAGGTTGCACGTAACCCTTTATAAGCCAGGAAGCTGAGAATAGCAGAGAGAGGGGTTGGCAGACTCCCCTGTGGGTTAAGAAGGAGCTATTTGTTCTCATAATTACTTGTCTAGGAGAAGGGTCTGTTTGACAGTGCTTTCCTGCAAAGCATCATGTTTGCCCTGAAGCCAAATAAAACTTTGGTGTAAATTTCTGCCCAAAGAGAAGAAAAGGCAACTCAGAGGGAGCTTCTGTGAATAAAAAGGCTGTAGCTTTTTCAAAGCATCTCTTGTGCATCAAGCAAGTGTGATCCCTAATATCTCAGATGCCAAAAAGCTCTTTAATATCCAGGAATAGGCACAAATGTGGGCTAGTTTCCCTTCCCCTTCACTGAAGGTTTTTTAACTCTGTGTATGTCAGACCCCTCTTCCATCTTGCTCCACTGCCCACCCACTGGGTTTCCTGTATATTTAAAGAGATGCCAGTGCTGAAAACCTGTGTATTCCTTTGCCTGAGCAGAGCCAGCCAGAAGCTCCCTTCTAGGGTAGCTGGAGAGATCAGGTGCACTGTGCTTGGTGTTTCTCACAAATACAGTGGCTGGGATGGCTGAGAGCAATTTGGACAGAGTGGCCACTGGCTGGTAATTGTGGCTTTGGGGTTTTATGTTACCCACTGGCTAATCCTGTGCAATCCTCTCAGGTTTACAGAGATTAGTTCAGTCAGACTGCCTATATTCTTGCTCTCTTCAGGCTGTGGTGATGAGATTCATCTTTTGTATGGGTGAGAGGACATTTTACTGTGGACTGGGCACAGCATCTGCAGCACTGCAGAACTGATTGTTGGGCAAGGAGCTCCTGATTTCAGAACTTACCTTTTCATCAACTTTACTCACTTTACTGTCATCTCCAAACTCGAATGCACCTGATTAATGGGTAGAAGTGTTATTTGCCTCTGTGGGATATAGTCCAAATGTCCCAGCTGTATCCCACAGGGTCTGTCGTGCTTGAGGCTGAGGGAAATCAGCTGTGTGGTAAGCAGTGCAGATGTGTGTTTTCAGACCAGGCAGACATGAGTTCTTGGAGAGCAACTGCTGTGACATTCAGAGGGCTGTAGTGTCCTGATCCCAGGTAAGAGTAGAGAGCCTGTAGGAAATGCAGGAAAGAAAACAGCATCCTGACCTCTCTGAAATTATACTGGCTCCAGGGGGAATAACAGGCTGTGGGTTTGCTTTTTGCTAGAAAATTCTATATTGAAGACACATAAGGAGCAGGTGCACTGTGCAGGGTAACAGCAGTTAGTGGCCAAAAACCAAACTCCTAACCATTTAGAGATTACTTTTGCAGTTTTTCAACCTCTTTCTTGGTTATACCATTTCCTATAAAAGGCAAGCTTCTCCCTTTGCTTGTTCAAATGCCTGAACTGAGGCTAGCAGAGAACACACACATCAGATGCCCACTGCTGCCCTGCTTGCACAGGGACTCTTCCAAGCCTACAATGCTTTGGAGACCTGGAAGGGAAAGGTGCCTGGTGACCTGATAGTTGTTTCAAGTTGATATAACTATTGCTTTCCTTGGCTTCTGTGAAACACTTGGTGGAAAAATAGTGACTGGGCCAAATCCTTTTATTTTACATCAAGGTAATCAAAGTGGTCACTTCACTGGCTGCTTCAGAATAAGCTATTTCCTCCCTGAATAAGCCAATTTCACCTCCAGTTTCTCTCCTCTTTGAAGAGTAAGAGGGTTGATGGCTGAATGTCCAGATAAAACACCTTCAAATTAAGCTGGGTGTAGGCTTCTGGAGAGACTTGGCTGTGTGAGACTTCACTGTGTGCCAAAGTTAAAGCAGCTCTAGCAATTCATTAAAAAGGGTGTGTGTGTGGGGGGAGGACAATGTAAAGGAAATAAAAAGATGGACACTCAAACTGACAGACAGCAGAATTTTGAGGACCTCCTAAGGATGTTTCAAATAAACATTTAAAAGTTTGGATGAACATTTTGACCACTGACTGTCATACAAAACTGATAAAATTCTCTGTTTATCAGTCTTACTGTTTCTACAATCTTTTAATCAGCTTTTCTGTTTAGATTTGTGAGGTTTTGTCTATGGTAAGTTGTAAACTGTTTATTTCCATATCCAAGATGCTTTGGTTCCCTTAGAATGACTTTTCACTTTTTCTCCAGGAAACAATATAATTTTCTTGCTGACAAGACCTTCATTGCACACAAGTGTTTAGGTTGCCATACTGGTTTGGCTGCAGGATTATGTTTTCAAAGACTTTTTTGTGCCTCAGTTTCCTTTTCTGTGTGTTCATTCTCCTTGGTGCAGAGGAACAGAGCTGTATGCTGTGTAGATGCTTAGTTCTCATAAATTGCTTAAGGATTAATTGCTGGATCATCCTTTCTGAGCTGGAATTAATTCTTGGCACATCTTGTGTTACGTGCACTCTTTCAGAAGAGAAGGATATAGGACTATAAAAAGATGGATTTACACACACGCACCCCCTCTGCCTTTTACTAGAGGCCTGTACTGTAAGCCATTGATACTACCTAGGCTTAAAGGAAGATTGGAGTTGGTCTTTCATATTATGCTAAAAGTTTTCCAGTATAGCTGATCCTTGTCTTTTCTAGCCTGTAGGAAAACTTTGCTTGCATGGAACAGTTTTTGACCAAAGTCTGTGCTGTAAACCCCACAATTAATCAGAGTTTCAGAAGTGGCATCTGGACAGCATCCCAGCCTTTCCGAGCTAAGGTGTGCTCACACCAGCAATTCAGAATCAGGTCCTTATGCAAACGAAATGCTTCAAGGATACACTTATCTCCATCCCTATAGATGCTGCATTATGAATGACATTAGTCTATACTGATGGAATTTGGCCTTTTGTCAAGATTAATATGATAAAGGAGGTTGAAAGACTTTGGAGGGAGATTTTCCACTGTACTGGGAACAGATGGTGGCAGATTGTTCCAGAGAGGAAACAGTACAGGAGCAAGAGGTGGGGCAGGTGGTTCATCAGCAAGTTGCTGCACTCATTTGTAGCAGAGTTGATTTTAAAATATTTGCCATCCCTTTTGGGGTGAAAACACCCACCATCCTTGTCCTTCATGAGGACTAAGCCTTAGAAGACCCTTTGCTCAGATATCCAGCAGTGACAAGCTGATTTTTTTGTTTGCTTTATTTGTCACGTTGAGCTGGCAGTGTTGAGAGCTGCAACTGAAGTGGCCGAGCTGGCAGTGGAAATGTCTGGCCAGGCCATGAACAGCAGCCTAATGCATGTGCAGGTACAGCATGTGTTTATGTCTGAATGCACTGTCTGTGCCTGTGCACATGTATCCCTGGGAAAGTTTCTCAGTGAGTGGCTAATGCATCTCAATTACACCCCAGTCTGGAGCAACAGCCTTGCTAAGGAATTGAAAATCTGTAAGGAATCCACTGCAGTTAAAAAACACCATTTGGTTTCCTTCGCCGGAGGGACACTCATCAATATATCTTCCTGTTAATATCACAGGGTTAGAGCCTTGGCAGTGTTCTCAGTCACCAGATGCAGGCAGAGCTCAGATGCAGGCAGAGGGGTTTGGGTTTTCTTTTGTGAGAGTTTTTTTGCTGTTGGGTTAAAGCTCCAATTTTGCCTGACACTGCAAATTTCAAAAGCAGCAAAAAAGAGTTTGGTGTACAGACTGCTGGCTCTTCCCCTTCGGATGTGTCCTGCGAGTGAACTGACCTCTTGTTTTACCTGCATCAGGATGGATTTCCTTCCAATTTCCTCACACCTGAGGCACATGTGAAGTCTTTGGTTCCCTGAACTGGTGCTTTGGTGTCTATGCTGCATCTCTGGGTAGTGCACAGAACTTTGTAAGAAGTGATGGTTGCTGTGTCAAAGGAACTGAGGAACACAGAGATGTTCCTAAGCCAATCTTCATCATTTCATACATGATGTGGAGGAAGGGTCCTAACTCAGCCTCAAGTTTTTCCTGCTTCAGCCTTAGCAGTGCTGAATGTGATTTCTTTCTCCAATGTATCTCTAATAATAAATCATACTTTCTTTCTGTCTCACAAAGGACACTCCTCTCAGAGCCAGTAATGGAGCAGATTTCTTCAGAGACCTTCTGTGCCGCTCAACCCTGCCTCTTAAATTTTAAGCCACTTACCCAAGGTTATGCAGCAGCTCTTTGGCTTCACACTAAGTGACTGAAGTGCTCCTGACTGTGTGGTGGTTGTATTCCCATCTCCATGGTGAGGAATTTCCTCTGGTGCTTCTCATTTCATTACTATGCTGCTGTCTGACACCACCAGCCTGCCACAGCTGTCCTCAGCCTGAGCTGGCGGAGGGGCTGCACTGCACAGATGGGGACACCTGGCCAGTGCAAGGCCCCTGTTCCTTGAGAGCTTTGCAGCTCAACTGTTGACATCTGCTCTGAGCTGAAAGTTGGCATTAGAAGGGTTTTGGCCTTGGGAGGAATGTATTTACTTTATGCAGCTTTTCTGTAAAGAAACTTCGGATGGAGAAGCTCAATATTATATTTAGTCTAGTAACAGCAGAGCATGCCAGTGCTTCTGGAAGAGCCTCCCCCCCTCCCCCATGCCAGTGCAGCTGGTTACTTGTATAATATTTTCCTATAGGAGGGAAAAGATGCTTTATTCCTCCCTCTTGTTCATTCTTGTCCCCCAACATTAGGGCACTGTAATTTTGCCTGGCTTGGCAAAATATCTTGCAGGTCAGGGTGGGAATGGAGAACAGAACCTTTTGGATCTAAAGAAACAAAGGCATTTTCATGCAGTTATGGAGAAAGTTCTCCCTTGGGTATCATTTCTATTCCTCTCAACAAGATCTGCTGCAAAAGTCTCTCAATGTGGCCTTTTGCCACTCCTGGCTAAACTCATTTGCATAGTGCTCCAGGTTTTGCTTTTACATGGTGACTTTCAGCCAACTAGTTCTGATAACAGAGCAAAGGTTGCTCACTTGATCAAGTGTGAGGATGAAAAGCATATCTACACCCTTTTAATATGGAAAAACATAGCCGTAACTGCTCTGTGAATGAACCTGATGATAGGAATAGGCTTATGTTAGGATGCTGGAGCCGAAGTGGGTTAAGTGTGGGATGCCTCATCAGACTAGGGAGGACTAGTTGGAGCCTCTCTCCTTTGTCATGAGCCTCAAGCAAATCTTCCAGGATTTATGAAGTCATAGAATCATTTAGGTTGAAAAAGACCTTCAAGACCATTGAGTCCAACCATAAAGTCCAAGTTCCTTTTTATCTGCCTTGTCTCAGTTAAACCATTGCTCACCAAGGAAGCTGCTGACCTGTGCTGCAACAGAGCAAAGAGCACGTCAAGAAAAGTGTCTGAACTGGGGAGAGGGACTGTGAGGAGGGGAACTAGAGAACAGAACATACCTGAATGGGGGGAATATTGGGCCAAAGGCATGCTCTGGGGACAGACTGTCAGGACTGGAACCCTGAAAGGATAGAACCATTGGGAGTGGAGAGGAAAGCAAGGCAGAGATGGCAGGCATTGGCTGGCTGATCCGCATGGCAATGCATTCTTATGATAGCTGGGCGACGGGAATGGAGAGGGTATTTTTTTTTAAATTAACCTTTTGCAAAGTGTTTGTTTAACAAATTATCCCATATCCCTGAAAATCATCACCTTGGGAATTTCACAGAGCTGGTGTCCTGATAAGGGACACTCCTCAGCCCTGGAAACAGCCATAGAAGCAGGGTATGGGTGTTCTGCCAGGATGAGCATGTGCCCTGAGGACAGGGTGCTGGCCAAACCCCACAGGGCACCTCGAAGCTAGCTGTGTTTGGACTCAGTTCCAGTGCCTGGCTTGGAACTGGACTCTGAGGGCTGGTGAGCATCCAAGAGAGGCTGTGACCCACCTAAGACACTGACAACTCATTTAAACCTACTAGATGCAGTGTGAGGAGTTTGTCCTCTGTCGATGAGTGGAGTCATGAGGGCAGGAACAGCTTTGCACCAGGCAATGCTGTTCTGTCTCTAAGGAGAGGTAGTACGGGGTGCAAGGGCACACAGTTGGTGTTGATGGGATGGGGCCAGAAGGGCAGGCTGTGTCTGGGCTGGCCCTACAGAGAGCGTACAGTGTCTGCCCAGTGTTCAGTTTGGCTCTCTGCAGAGCTGACATCTCCTGTTTTGTGTGCCATTATGTGATAATTATAAAAATGTGAAACTATGAGTCAAAGTACCAAGCCAGCAGCATGAAGCTTCTAGCGGTCCCATGTGTGTTTTCCTTCTTCTCCTCAGAGTATAGCTGTCCCTTTAGAAAAAAAAGCCTCCTGCTTAGTACAAGTTTCTCATTACTTCATAGGGGTTCTTCCTATTAGGGCCCTTGAAGCAGGATTAGCTGGCAATGTGTGGTACAGTTCCCTCAGTACATAGTGATCTAGTTCTGCATTCAAAAGAACACAGGGCTCTTGCGGTTGCTTCTTATTTACTGCCAAGTGCCAAAGGGGAGTTGATGTGAGCCAGTGTTAATGCTTGGTCCGTCTTGGAATGGATACTATGGGCTAAACTATGGTTTGCCATTTGTTCCTCCCTATTATCTATACAATGTCAGGTCCCCTCTGAGTCACCTCCTAGGGGAAACTGTTAATTTTCTCTTACTGGGTGGCATCAGTTTGTTTTTTAGTATGGGTTTCCTCTGTTTTGCTGACAGCTTCCAAAGCCAACATGGAGTGAGTGTACTGCATGGCAGGGTAAATATTTCTGTGGTCCAGCAGACAATGGGACATGCTGGTTTGTCACACCAAGGCACAGAGGAAGAAGCAGCTGGTTGTGGTGCTCCAGACATACCCCTAGTGCTCTGTGGGCTTCCACTCTTGCCATTTAAATGTTTTCTGTGTCAGGATGAGACCTCTGAGGATGCTGGGATCTTGCTTCACAGGATTTGGATAGCAGATTTATCGAAGCTTAGGCATGAAGCTTGCACTTTCCTTTCTTCTAACTACTTTTTGGTCAGGGGGTTATGAAGATTATGGGAGAAGATGAGGCTGTTTTAAGACATGCAGAGTTTGAACCACCAGTTTAGTTCTCACTGGCATAATACAGTGACTCTAAAATCTGCAGAAGGGTTACTGGTTAGGAGCTCAGAGCTGCAGCCCAGGATAGTCTGGTTTGGCTGAGAAGCACAGACTACAGGTTTTAATACAACTGAAGGAAAGGCAAACATCTTCAGATGCAATGTCCTGTCCTGAAAGAAGCCCTGTGCTTGGCAAAAAGGGTTAATGTTGTAAATTTATCTTTGTGTATGACCCTTATGCACATAACATCCGAGGGTCAATCAATCGTGTTTGTTGCAAGAGACATCTAAAAGTCTGGACTGGCCTGAAAGATTTAGAGGGAAAAAGATGTATCTATGAGACAGAGAAATTGGGGGAGGCCATTCAAACAGGTAAGAGAAAGGATCAAATGAGACATAATTCAGTTTCTCCTAGGAACTGGGAAGGATTTGCCCTTTATTCTGATTCTCACTTCAGGTTGTTAAGTTTCTCTTCAAGACAAGCACCATGTGCCTCTGCAGTATCAAGAGGAGGATTCCAGGTTCAGATCTGCTCAGTTCAGTAAATATACTCCTGGTATTTTTAGCATTCCTAAAATACAGGCAATCCATCATTGTCAGGAGACAGCGATTCTCTTTAGTTCCGTGGGCAGACTCTGATTACCTAAAAGGGTTTTTTTTGGAAGAAATTACTTGAGAGAAGGAGAAGCAGCATTATAAAGGATTATAAAGCAGATATCATCTTCCTACCCACTGATGTAGGAAGCTAATATGTCATGTGTGTGAAAACAAATGAGAACTTAACCAGAGGAGGGAATAATGACTCAAGAGAAGTTTTGGTTGTTACACAACCAGAAGTCCCAGGACCTCTAAGATATGTTACAGCATAATATTTTTCCCCTATTCTTTCAAAAGATAAACAAGATCTCCTTTTAAACATGCAATCCAGAGCTAATCCAGTACTGTCTTGCAGGCTGAAACTGCAGCTTATGTGTTATTTGGTCTTAAGCAGTTGTCTGTTGCACAATCTTCAAGCAAACTAATGGAAAGGAAATAAGATGCTGAGAGTATGTTTTAAAATGAGATGTTATTCCCTGGCAGTGTGTGTAGTCTTTGCACTTTCTGGTTTACTGTCACCTTTGACACATGAGGTCCAAGGAATATGATACTGGGGCTTTGTGATGGGCACATCACAAAGGATGTCCTTATTCCTAATAGAAAGGACAGCCCTGACACCCCTGTCCAAACCTCCAGAAATGAGTTTAAGTGATAAAGAATGAAAATGTGTATTGCTAAAGTGTACTTATGCACTGGCGCACTATGCCCTTAGGTGTAGCAGTGCTGTTGTGACAGCATGCAGAGAAAAGGATGTGTTGCTTTATTTCCAGAATGATGGTAACTTTTATTAGGAAAATCAAATGCTGTCCTGGAGGTGCTGGATTCATGATAGGGACCTGTGGGCAGTGAAGCTGCTGAAAGGTATAGTTCACAGCAGTGCCAGACCTGATAGTGAGCAGGGTTCGAGGCACATCTCCACTTGCTTCTGGGTGAAAGCCTCCAGCCAGGTGTGAGTGCTGATGAGATCTCACTTCCAGAGACAGCTGATTGTGGCTGCTGGAGCTGTCATCAGATGCAGACCTGCAGACAGAAGGCTGGGCAGCAGATTTCTAAGCCATGGCTTGAAGCTGCTGACTCCAAGCACAGGGAGTGATACGGCAGCACAAGATACGCACTTTATGGTGTTGCAAGTCAAGTTATGTTTAGCTGCTTGGAAAAATTCCCAGCCCACCAGCAGTCATTTCTGAGTAACAGGCACTCCTTAATCTATCTTAATCCCCTCTATAATTTTACATTTATTTAGCCTTATCCATACGAGAACCTTCAGTTGATGAGGCTTCCCATCTCTGCTGGGAAATAATTATTATAATATACTTTTCTAAACAAGCCAACTGTCCCTTGATGAGACAAAATAACTTCTCAAGAGAGGGAGTACCAGGTCTGATTGCAGATCCACTGCCAGTGCCCTGAACCAGCTAAAAAACCCACAGTGAGGACAGACACCAGCAGCTCCCCACTGAGCTCATGCTGATGGGCTGGTTGCAGTTCAGGGAGCATGTCTGGGCCAGCTGTGGAAGGGGACGAACCACCCCTGATGGCGCAAATGGGAGCAGTTCTTGTGTGTTCCTGGTGGCGTGTTGGGAAATGCTTGTAAAACCAGAATACTCCAGAGATGCCACTGAGTACGGACTGTAATATCTGCAGAATCTGGCGTTGTCAGCAAGCTATAAAACATCCCTGCTAGTGTGCTAGCAGCTGCTCTCAATTTCAAATTTGCCAAAGGTACACAAACCCTGGGGCTGGCTGCATGGCACCTTGCGCTGCCGCTTGCTCAAGTTGTATTTGTTCAGAACAGATGATGGCAGGATGATGAGGCTGGGATGCTCTGCTCAAACAGAAAGGCTCTGCTCAAACAGAAATACTCTGCTCAGGAACTTTTCCAAGCATCTCTCTTTTTTATCACCAGATGTGACCACTTTCTGTTGGTACTAGGAAAGCACAGCATGTATTCATCATCCGATGCTCTGCGGTGCTCCTGAAATGAGAGATGTGCTGTGCTTTTTGTGGGGCTGGGCTGTATTATCCAGAACTGGACTGATCTTCATTTGACTTCCAGAGAAGCTGGGCCCATTCTTCACCCACTGTGAAAAAATACAGAAAAAAGTCACAAGAGAAGTCCCTTGGATTGTGTTTCCTGAAGACTACAGAGCTGCAGTCTTAGAAGGGAGGGAGTGAAGCCTGCTGTGTTCTGCAGATACACACCAAGAATAGCTGAGCAGTGGATGGGAGCAGCAGCAGCAGTGTCCATGTGGAGCACAGGAGCTGCTGCAGATAGTCATCAGAACACTCGCTATTCCCAAATCCTGGCATAATGATGTTAAGGACAACTGAGCTTTCAGAGTTGCCCCCCTGGGGAGAGCTTGCTGCTGCACATTTGCCTGCTGCTTGCCTTAATGGCACAGCAGAGCAAATAGCATTGTTTGGGTGATGGAGAGAGAAGTTTGGAGGCTGCCACACAGGCAACACCCGAACCAGGTTCTCTGTCTTTATTTTATTACCTGAATCCTTAGGTGATAAAGGTGCTTGTGTACAGCTGAGGGAGAAATTCATCCTCATTGTACAAAAATCCTTTCTGGTGTGGTAGCTTTCTTTCTGCAGCACAGAAAGGACAGCAGGTGAAATGGGTATTAAATCTGTGGCTACAGCTGACAAACTCATGCTCTGCCCTTCTGGGGCATGAATATAGTCTATTGGCCATTCCCCCAACCCAGGGAAAAGATGTGAGGACTGATCTGAAAGAATTTCAAGCTTGTGAAGGAGAATGGAGCTCAGGGTCCCTGCAGGTGGCACATTTCTGCTGGGAAACTGCTGGATCACTGTCCTTGGAGGGTGTCACCCAACTGGTTAGCAGCTCAAGTTGCTCAAGGCTCTGTCCTAACTAGCTTTGAACATTTCCAGGGTTGGAATGGCCACAGTTTCTCAGGGCGACCTGTTCCAGTCCTTCACCATCTTCATGGTGAAGACTTTCTTCCTAAAGGGTATGCCTCCACCAGGCATGATATTTTCTGGGTCTCAGCTGCCGGGCTGAGAATGGGAGCTGCATACTGAGTTTTTTGGCTTGTTAGGAACAGGATGATGAGGTAGACCTGCCTTCATCTCCCCTTCTGCTTCAGACTTGAATCTGCTCATGCCCTTTGCCAGTCTGCTGTCCCATTTTTGGCTGACAAAGGTGGCATCTCAGTTACTGAAGAAATGTTTTGTTGACTTTTTTATTGGGAAAGTGACTTTTTAAACAAAACAAAAAAATAACTTTTGAAGACTGTTTTTCACCCCCCAAAATGTTGTTCCTTTTAATAAAACTTCCCTCATTTCAGTGAAAAATAGAGCTGAAAAGTATTTTTTTTTTCCCTTAGGACCTTTTTGTGGAGAGTAACAGAAGTTGTTTTATTGGTTTTTGGTTTTAGCAGTTTCAGAAAACAAGGCAAATCATGAGACTTGAGTTGAGAAGTCAGTTTTCTTCATGTTTTGGTTCTAAAACCATTAGACCTAATTTTGTTTGCCATCTCTAGTAGTGATGCAGAAGAGCAAGCAGTACAATAACTGTGGGGGGAAAATAGGGGAGGCACTGTGAAGGCTGGTGAGGAGGGAGCTATGGCAGGATAAGACAAAATCAAACTGCCTGAGGAGGAAATTATTTTTTTCTAAAATGGAAATACTGTAAAAAAAAAAAAAAAAAAAAAAAAAAGAAAGAAAAATGACTCATCCTAACTTGAAAACTCATGGCTCTGGTAGTCAGGACTGCTTAGAAGGCATGAGGAGGTCTAGTAATGACAGTGTGAACTTGTTCTACAGCTTTTTGTCTGAAGATGCAGGCATGAAATCTTGTGGATGACAGGGAAGATGTGGCTGTGCAGCTCTGTCCATGAACCTCAGCTGTGAATGCAGCTTCTTTCTAAGCCACTGCATTCAGGATCTGCAACAGTGTATTGGTCACAGTCTGGACAGAGCCAGAGATTGAAAAATTTGAAAGGAAAGTAGTTTAAGTGGAAGAAGCTGCTTCATATGACTGTCTGTAAGACCAAAATCTAATATTAGCCTGATCTCTTACATCCCCATCACAGTGTTTGGGCTGGCTCTCATTGCTGTACCCCATGCTGGACAGCCATCCAGAGGTATGGCTGTGCTGGGAAAGGAGAAGTGTTTTGGTGGCTCTCCTGTGGTGCAGGACAGAGCAAGAGCAGGAAGGGATCTCAGAACCATCAGGAGACATTGCTCAGCTGGGAACCTGCTAGTGGCTCAGAAGCATCCTCTAGCAGTGGTGAAACTCAACAGAAGTCACAGCACAGGGAAGACCAAAGCTGATCTGAGGCATAAACTGGACTCTTCAGAGTTAGAGGGCCAAGAACTGGCCCGAACAAAGCACAGAGGTGTTCACCAGATGGAACTGGTGCTGTTCTTAGGACGTGTCTTTTGCTTAGACAAATGCCAAGTGTAGTGTACCTGTTAGACCTCATAGGGGACTATAGCTGGGCTGGTGTAAAAAGCTAAGGCCAGAATTTCAGGTCTTGGGGAAAGGCAATAAAACATGTGTGGGACAATTTGCAAAGTGTAATAGCTGCCAGAAACACCTTCAAGAAAAGAAATTTTTCTCTGGATGGTCCTGGTCCTTGCCGAATCTCCAGCAGGCTTTGCTTCTGCTTCCTTGTAAACTTCACTGATTCATCCAGAGTCTGGCTTTCATGCTAGAGCCTGGCTTTTTGTCTTTGCCTTTTACAAGCCAAAGATGTTTGAGAAGGGCAAAGGAGTAGTGCAAATCCTAGGAATTATTGTCTTCTGTCTGAAGTGCCAAATTAGTGCTGACAAGTCCACTCAGACTGGGGGTCTTCTAGTACCACATATTGCAGAGCTTGCAAAATAATGGTTTTTGGATCCACCTTGATCTGAGGCCTATCCTGGCACTGGTGTAGTCTCAAAAGAACACTGGGAGTGCTGCTAGTTCTTCCAGTTGCCAGAGGACTTGACTGATCTGACAGCGGAGAAATGATGAGGGGCAGATACACTGAGCACAGTCCCCAGCCACTGTAACATGGCTGGTAGATTTTTTTCTTAATTTTTCAATGAAGTCATTCTAGGGATTCTTTTCCTTCCAGAAAGGTCTTTGAGGTTGTGTATTTTCAGCATTCACAGGTTTTTTACTTTGTTTTAAAATGCTTTAACTGTAAGTATAAAAAAAAACCCCTAACTCAGGCATGGCCTGGGGTTGGGACTAATTATGTGTCCCATTAGAGAGCTGAGCATTTCACCTTTTCAGTCATGTAAAATTTCCTGGAGATAGCTGGCTTATGAGTCAAGGCTGAATGAACATCATCTGCTGATCATCAAACCTGTCAGCCCAGTACTGCTCTGCACAGAAGGAACTGGTGACTGGCTAGGAGGTGTTACCCAGATGAGTGAAAGATGGTTGCCTCAGCCTGCTCAGAGGGGAGACTTCAGGAGGGCAGTGACTTCTCAGGCAGATGACATGGTCAAATGTGCATGCAATGTGCCCCACAAGATAGGGCTTTAGTCACATTTCAACCCCGCAGCGATGCGGTGTGCGTCAGTCATGTTCTTTCTGCAGACACAAAATACTTCCATGTGACTGACTGAGGTGCACGAGTGAGCTGCACGCTGGAGAGGCTCTGTGAGCTGGCACACCAGAGCACCTCCAGCCACTCTGAAGACCCAGCTGGTCAATTAGTTACTTATATTAACAAAGCAGGTTCAGGATTCAGAAAGTGTGTCAGAGACCTCAAATGAATCTCCACTATGTGTTGCTTAAAATCATCTACCACCTTCCAGATAACCTTCCTTGTGCAGAATGTGGTCTAAGATCAGGATCTGAGGATCAGCTAGTTGACACTGCTTTGAGATGCTCCCAGCTCTCAGAAAATGCAGCAAAGATGACAGGGGCACAAATACCAAAGTTGCCCTGACTTGGAGAGAAACTATTTCTCCTTTGCTTTGAAATACTCGCAGTGTGGAGGTTATGAGCTAAAGCAGACACAGACTTCCCTCTAAGCATGAGGGGTTGGAGTTCATATAGAAACTCAATTTTAGGGGGTGTTACTTTAGTCTCTCCACTACTCATAAGGGCCTGTCTGTTTAATCACTGACTTTCAGTAGATTTATAAAGGGTTAGTTAAATGTCTGTTAAAGTCAATGGGAGCCTTTTGATGCCAGTAGACTTCAGTTAGGTCCACAGTCTGCCCATTCTTGTAGCATCTGGGCATGTGGCAAGCAAAAGGTCTGAATGATAAAGAAGGCAGTGAAATTAAGGGAGGGCTGGGAGAAAAAAAGTCTTCCCTTGAACAAAAGTCTGGCTCAAAGGTACAATGTTTCTCAGAGTTCTGAAATGCACAAACTGTTGCTTTCAGTTCTGGCTTTACAATGTTCTGTTTTGTTTTCTAACGGACAGTCTGTTCCCGCTGCTGTTAACTACCTTTAAGTAGTGCAGACCCCATTGGTTGTGGATGTTTGCAGAAATTACTTCATTAGCATTTATTTAGATGTCTGCCTTAGAAGCAGCCTCAATTGATGTCATCATTGTCTGGATTTCCCAAATCCCTCTGTGACTGTACTTAATCTCCATTATGCCGTTCAGTTTTAAGCAGCTGTGATGTTTTTGGATGTATATTGGGGCTGTATTTTAATCTTCAGAACATTCTTCAAACCTTAATTCTCAAAAAGCCAATTTGGGTGAAGGTTGTTGTTGCTTCCCTGCCTTATAAACTGGGGTAAAGGATGCAGAAAGGTTAAAATTGTTGCTCCAAGTCAAGTATGGCATCCTAGCTGGAGCTAGAATCAGAACAGAGGAGAGCTTGACTCCATCCTCAACGTTGAGGTTGTGCTTTTCTTTTGTGTACTTCTGACCTAATGAAGCACAGGTTGTAGATGCTAAGTGGACAAGTGCACCAGATCAAACAATTGCTAGCTGACACTTACACCCACACTATTGCAAAGGCCGAAAATACTACTTTTCTCTCAGCAACATGTGAATACTTGGATCATCTACAACCATAGCTCAGTAGCAGCTACTTTGACCAAGATATGCCCCTGCACAGTGGACTCACAGTAGACAGACCATGAAATATGCATGAATATGTGTCATTTAGAGCCAAAAACCCATTCAAGGGTGGCTTCTTGCAGAAGCCAGGCCTGTTTTGGAATCTGCAAAACCTTTCTGAGTTGTTAAAGCCTAAAAAGACTAATTTCATTTCCTGTGCTGATGTTTAAATAATAGCAGTAAGAACTCTAAACCCAGAGACTGTTAAAAAGAACCCTCTGCTTGAAGAGAGTAGATGGTAAGAAAAGAAAATTGAAAGGGTTTTACCTACACAAAAGGGCAGTGGAGTTCTAAGCTTCAGCTTTTGTAGTCAGCAGAGTTAGAAAACCCAAAGAAACAGATACGGGAGTGGGGATCAGCTCCTGTGAGATTTGGTATCAGGAATAATCTCCCTGTTTCACATGTAGGTCACATAGTTCTTTGCAGGACACTGAAGAGAGATGTTAGGAAGGCACAGGCAAATGAGTGAAGATCCCATATTTTGCACATGTTGAGCCAATGCTCTTTTCTGGTCTTTTCCCTTTTAAATCCATAGTGTTACAGTTTTTGTTAACACTCCATCCTAAAGTGTTATGGTTCCTTTGTGTTAGATATCTGCTCTTATCTGCTACCAGAGGTGTCTGGATTTCAGTGAAGGATGAAGCAAAGCCCACAGATGCAGTCTGATTCTGCCAAACACTGCATGCCTTTGGCCTTCATTTTGGTGTAGATCATAGTTATCAGCTGTTTAGCACCTTGCAAGTCTGGAGCCCATCTGGGGTGTTGGCTATAAAAGATGTTATGAAAAAGGAAAAAAAACAGTTGTGTTTGTAAGAACTTTATTACAGTGCCTTACGTGGCTATTAGTAGGAATTAGTGCAAGACCAGTACCTAGAGAAGAAAAAAGGAGAAAGCAAGTAGATAAGGGACATCTTTCATTCAGCACATGTAGCACAGACTGTTTCACAGTGAATGAGGACAGCTGAAAATTCTCACTCTTTCCTGTTGCTGGATCAGATATCTTTGGTAGAAAGGGCAGGGTGCCCCGGGGGAATATCTCAATAGCCCAAGGACCTCTCTGACATCAGGTCGAATCTACAGGGTCACATAACTGAAGACTGCATGGTGAAACTCAATATTACAATGGATCAAGTGCTTCTGCCACGTGGAGCTGATGTGCTCCTGCCCTAATGGACTTGGTGCACTCAGCAGATGCTCAGGGAGAACAGAGCTTTAAGCCATGACAGAACACAGAGCTTGAGCAGGAATGATGGAGCTGATGGCTGAATAAACCTGAGCTGGACGTAGGTTAGCACTGGTGGTCACTGATAGCAAGTGGAAGAATAGTGGTGGTGGTAGATAGAACTATGGCTCAGCTGGGGTGGAAGAGGAACAGGGAAATAATGTTGTGGTTTGAGGAATAGTTTGTGAGGTGGAAGTCAGTCTTTTCTCCCATGTAACAGGCAATAGGACAAGAGGAAATGGCCTCAAGTTCTGCCAGGGGAGGTTTGGATTGGATATAATGAAAAATTTCTTCACTAAAAGGCTGGAAAAGGCTGCCCAGGGAAGTGATGGTGTTACCACCTCTGGAGGTATCTATGAGGACAGGCTGAGAAAGCTGGGGTTGCTCAGCATGGAGGAGAGAAGGCTCTGGGGAAACCTTGTTGTGGCCTTTCAGTGCTTGTACAGGGAGGCTGTGAGAAAGATGGGGCCAGACTTTTTAACAGATTCTCTAGCAGTAGGATAAGGGGCAAAACTTTCACAGTGAAAGAGGGCAGGTTCAGCTAGATATAAGGAAGAGTTTATTTCTGATTTTTAAGGATGGTGAGATACTGAAACAGACTGTTCAGAGAACTTGTGGATGCCCCATTAATGGAAGTGTTAAAAATCAGTTTGGATGGAGCTTTGCACAGTGTGACAGATGTCCCTGCCCATTGCAGGGGGGTTGGACTGTATGATCTTAAGGTGCCTTCCAACCCAAGTCAGTCTAAGATTCTAGAATTCTAGGAAAATGGGAGCCCTGATGTGTCCAAAAGTAGGAAGTGCCACTTTCTTCTTGTCTAAAAAGTCTAAAATTAAATCTAATTAATGTCTATGTCCAGAGAGTGAAAAAGGCAAATCTTGCACACATTTAAATGTTACTGACAGGCATTCCAGTGAAGAGACTAATCCTGCATGAAGTGTCCTGTCCCCTCTTCCAGAAAAAGAAAGCTTAATGACTTGCCTCCAAACTCCATTTTCAAAGCTCACATCACTTTAAATTCACTTCTGCTGTAGATGTCCAAATAAGCCCTTCTTTCTGTCATCTTTTTTTTCAGTAAAAATAGCTTATCCTCTGACATCTGGGAAAGGTGAAGGTGTTGCCAAGCACTGAGCTGTCATAATTGCTGTCACAATTTGCTTTCTGATTGTTTAAAGTCCCATTAGTTTGATTCTGTTCTTCTTTTATGCTTATTACCATCTTCTGCTAGAAATGGGAGAGTGTGGCTGATGGGAAGGGCTCCCATATTCTGCAGAAGTGGCACATCATGTTTTACAAACTTATTCGCTGCCTGCAGCCCAAAGCACATTGCAGGGTGAACTCTTTAACATCTTGAAAGCTCAAAGCAATGTGGAAAAGTAAGATTGAACAGCAAAACCCAAAGCTATTTTTACTGCAGAATTGCTAGTTCACCGAATAAAATGCTCAGGATTCCTAGAACGTTTAAGACCTTCTGAATCTTTATTGTCACTTAGGTCTGCCTCTGATTTTTGTATAAATAAAATTCAGATCTTCAGGATGAGACAGTGTCAGCAGTATTAATATGTGTTATTCTGCAGAGCAAGACAAATGCTGATGGAAAGTGCTGGACGTGAACAGACTGGTCACAGTCAAGGTGCTGCTGCAGCAGAGGCAGTCTCCTCCTCATAGTCCTCAGACTTTTTCCTGTAGAGCCTTATTTAAAGGTTTCTGTGCCTATTCAGGCTCTCTTCCCTCCACTGAAACTGGTAAAAAGCTCTCCTGTTATTTTTGATTAAAGTCTTGGGGTTTCACCATTTCTTTGCTGTCTATCACCTGCATTTCAGGGAGAGAGATTTAATTACTATTATGAGCCAGTATCATATAAATGTGTTTCTTTTGGAATGCTTTTTGCAGTCCCAACAAACATTATTTCCATGCCTTTATTTCTCTTGGATGGGCTCTCGCATTGCAACTGCCCTGGGTTAACGCTTGCAGAACACTCAACTGCTGGTTTGGTTGTGAATATTCTCTATTGATCTTCCAGAAACTCCCAGTGACTCTGTGTCCTGCAGGCTGGTAGCTTAGCTCTGCCTTCACTTCAGCCTAGTTTCATTAGTAACCCTTTGATTTCACTCTTTCAGTCAAGCAGAAAGCTCTCACAGAGGTAAGGGATGGCATACATATTACATCTACAAAAGTTACAAATTATTCATCACAGGTAGATCCAAACCCATAAAGGCAGTTCTGTTATCTGTCCTTCTGCTGCTTCTCAGAGCTTCTTTCTTCTAGATGCTGAAGGCTCCAGAGTAAAGCTGTTCTTCTGCCTGGGAGAGGTTTTTTAATCTGGGCATAACAGATGAGGGAGCTGAGCTTGAGAGGGTCAGACTGTGTTGTTTGGTTTTTTTTTCTTTAATATGTTCTGGTAAGACCAAATTTCGAGGCAGCTAATCATATCATGAATGCTTCTTAGTGATGAGATGACAATAATCAAAGCAAAATGCTGATTTGTCTGTAGAGCTGGAATAATCTTGTTCAGGAACTCCTACAGGGCAACTTTTCTTTACTATGAGCTTGAACAATTTCCTTGACCTTGGGATAGTGAGCACTCCTTTCAAATGGCCATTCACTAGGGATTGACAAACTGCAGAGGGATCTAAATTTAAATGAAAATGTACCCAAATGCATGTCTCCCTGAAGTTCTTGTGCCTGCAATACTGGCCAAGAAATCAATTGCCTCTTTATATATGGGTGCTTGCTCGGGCTTCATATAGGCTTCAATGTGCGCTTTGCAGTGGTGCAGACTTGCTAGTCCCTCAGCATGAAGATGGGTCTTCCACACATGGCAGAACTTCATTTGCATGCTCCCTGGGTTTTCATGCACAAATTCCCACCATAACTCACTTCAGGCAGCTCTGCAAGGCAGCAAGGCTTTAGTAGGGATGTGTGTGTGACCCCTTTGTGTGGTCTGCATGCCAGCCACGGTGCCACCCTTGAAACCCTGACAGCAAAACTTGCCTTGATGTAAAATCTAAAAAAAAGAACCAGTCTTAACTGAGAGGGACCACAGTGAGGGTTACCCATCAAGCCTCCCCTTTTCTTTCTGTTATATTTGGAGGAGAACAGCTTCCAAGAACATATGATCACTAAGAAAATTGGATTTGAGGGTCTACAAGTCTCCTAACCAGATAAATGTTTCACTTCCCATCCAAAAAAAACCCCACCACAGCTTTTGGCAAAGCTGTGCTTTGGGGTGACTGATTCTGTTTCAGCCCCTTCTTGTTCTTAGCAGTGAGGTAGTGCCAGGTAGCAGCATCTTCAGATGGAATTCTGTTGCATTCAGAAAACCTGATTGTATGCTCCTTCAATAAAACCCCCCAAAAAAACAACCAACCAAAAAAAAAAAAACAAAAAAACCCCAACAATCCCTCCCAACCCAATCAAAACAAGCAGAAATCAACAACCCCCCACAAACAAAACAAATAAAACCCCTAAAAACCAACCCACCACCAAACAAACAAATCCACCCAAACAAACAGAAATAAAATAAACAAACAAACAAAAAACACCACCAAAACGACAACACAAAAAAACCAACCAACACCCCACCCCCACCCCGAAAAACTCCATTCTTGAGTGATGCCTCAGGATTGGGTTTTTCGTAAAACTCTTTTTCACCCATTTGTCCTCCCCTTTGCAGAGGGTAACCTGCAGGCTGGGGAAGCCACTATCTGCCCAGGAGCTTTGTTGAGCCGCTGTCCCCGGGGCCACCGGCAAGGGCAGGCTGTCGGGAACATCCCATAAATCCAGCGGCTGCGAAATCCCACCCTAATAAAAGCTGTACCCTCAGCCGCGCACGTCGGCAGTGGCGGGCGGGGGGAGGAGGGCGAGATGAGTTAAAGAAAGCCTGCTGTTGCCTCAGCAACCCCCTCCCCGTGCATCTCGGAGCTGGAGCGGGTGTCTGCCTGACCCCTGTGGCTCTCGACAGCGACGAGGGTCGGGGAGGCTGATGTAAATCGGTTCCCGGCTGTCCTGGTACCTTCCTGGTACTCCACACAAAGCACATCGGGCTTTCTCCTGTTTTAGAAAGGGAAAAGGAATCTGTCCCCACAAGCAGCTGTTTAGGGCGGCTGTGGGACACTCCCCAGCCCTTGCACCTTCATGACATCCTTGGAGAAACGGGGTGGGATGTTTTGGGGAACTGGAAGTGCTTGTGGGGCAAGCAGCTGCCAAATCCCACTTGTCTGCACCGTTTTGGGAAAGGTGAGCTTTTGCATTGGTTTGTGGCTAAGTCCAGGCTCCTCTCCATGAAGTGGAAATTCAGGCAGAGTTGGAGATAGCTGGTGAAGCAGTGTGGCTTTTCCCCTAGTGAAAGGTTAGGATGGGGAGGGAGTTATTGCTGAATTGTTTTTTTCCTACAGTTGTGCTGCCCCCTTGTAGAGAATATGAAATTTTAGGAGCATTCTCTGAAGCAGGATTATTTTATCTCCCTTTTGCAGAGCTGCAATGAAATATGAACCTCACGGATGTCCTGGTTTCTATTTCTGTTGCAAATCCCTTCCAAAATGGATGCATTTACTGTATGAAGTTGCTTGGACTTCCCATAGGCCCCAACTCTGCAAAGCAGACTGCAGCTGTCTGTCCCTGTGTGAATTCTTTGTAGGGCTAAGACCTGAAATGGTTCAGGGATTTTCCTGTCTACTTTTCTAAGTGAACAGGTATCTGTTGTAAAGATGCTACTGCAAAAGGCACCAGTTTCCTCATAGGAGTCAGTGAGATGAAATCACTGAAACTTGAGGTCCTCACACTTCTGCAGCTTGTACAGGTGGGCTGAACTTGTTGCGTTTTGCTATGGTTCCTTTCCTTGGGCTTGTCCTGGTGTTGAAGGGAGTTTTTTGGTGGAGCCAGCTCCCAGACTGACAGCTGAGGTAGCATATTCCTCTGTGCCATGGCTTCTGCTGGTGTCTAGACAAGGGCAGTTATTGTTGGGTTGGTTACTGCCCAGTCATGTTCCCAAGGATGACTTGGCACTGATGTGGGCTCAGCACCTGAATCACAAAAATGCAAGAACTAAAGCGCTAGTTCTGATACAATCTCATGGTGCTGACATCAGGGGCCCCAGGCACTACTGCCAGTGTTTTAGCCTCAACCTTTTTCACACTGTCCCCAACCAGTGAATCTGGGTAGGCCAGAATTCACAGTTTCACATTCTAAGTCTTTGTTTTCATCCCTGATCACTTGGGCTGTTCACATTTCTCCTCAAACTCTCCCTAATCCTAATTGGTATTTGTTTCCTACTATTAAACCTTAAACCTCTTGAGAAATGACAGTATCTGCTGTGTGATTTGCATTGGGCAAGTACAGTCAGAGTTCATGGAAACACTGTGAGAACTGTCTCCACACCTTGCTCAGCTGATTCACTTAGGAGTCAGCAAAGCTTTCTGAGTCCTGTATAAACTCAGGTTTTGTAAGGAGACATCAAGATTGAGAAATGAAGCAATAGTTTATCTCCCTCTTATGGCCAGATTCAGAATGGCTACACTACACAAGCTCTTGGGTAAGGGATGCAAGGGAGCAGGCAGTCCCTGCACTTGTAAGCTTTGGCGATTGTAGGTATGAGGAGCTCTGACCGCTCACATGGAGTTAAGTTGACCTCTCTTTAAGGAAGCTGGTAAAATATATCACTGTAATATAAACAGGAAAACACCTGTGAAAGAGTTAAAGTGCTCCAGTCTCTTCTGAGTTTGAACTGGGAACATGAGAAATTGGTCTTCAGTTTAGGAAAAAGTTGGAGAACAGGAGTGGCTGCAGCTATACTCCCCTATAAGCTGAAAAAAGGTGCTCCTGGAAAACTCATTTGCTACCCAGCAATGCCCATGGCATGGAGTAGTGGTGTTCTTGAAGCAAGTATCATATGAGCAGCATTGTGGCAGTGGGTGCTGCTCTTGCTCATCTTATTCATGTGGCGAAGAGAGTAAAATGCTCCATTAAATGTTTCTGGTATGATTTCTAACCCTCCCAGTGCCCCTTCTTCTGTCCCAAATCGAAATGATGTATTGAAATCTCTCTTCCAGGCACATTGGCTGTGCCTCGTTAAAACCAGTCATGCTTGTCCTAAAAGTAGAGCTGGATGTGGTTTGGGTTCAAGACCCTTGTGTTGATTCCAGCATGGATTTAGAGCACTTTGGCAAAGACTAGCTTGGTGTTTGGTGCAGGGGATGGTTTGACACACTGTCCTGACAGAGGCCCAAGTTTGATACTTCTGTGTGCCAGAGCACCAGAATTGTGGTTTGGACTCGCCTTCAGACAGTTATGATTGTTGCCCTTTCCCAGAGAGAGGTTTTGCTGCCTGACCTGTAAGCTGGGAATTTGGGTGTCTAGTTCATTGGGTACCAAGATTCAAAACTGGTCTAGTTCTGAGTTCTGTAACAAATTTTAAACTTGGAACTGCATTACCATGATGTGGGTGTACTTAAGAGATGAGTAAGGCCTGGGTACCAATGAGTAAAAGAACCAAAGATGAGAGAACGTCTCTTTCCCATTTGGCTGTCTTCCCTTCACCAGCCATGCTCAAATTTAGGTGTATAGTTACAGGGGTCTGGTCTAACAAACGTGCTCACAGTTACTCAGGGATTGATCTGGAAACTTGGTTTGGTTTCAGCCCTACCAGACAGAGACAGAGTGCTCATCTAGGATGAGATGTGGTTACAAATGTAAGAACTGTCATGGGAAAGTGCTAGCTGTCTCTTTTGGTGGAATCTACTTGAGTCAGTGTATGGATGGCAATGGACTAGACTCTAGTCAGTAAAATAGCTGATGAGAGCAGAGAACAGGCTGGGCTTGAATTTTTGTTCAGTGAGTTACCTTTTCTATGTTTTTTCCAAGGTGACTAGGTAGAAGGAAATGCACAGGGCTGGGATAGGTAAAGCCAAGGAGGCAGAAAATCTTTAAGCGCTCCTCCACATTATATCAGATTAAAAAAAAAAACAAAAAAACAAAGCAATCTCCTGAAACATATTGAAAGTATGAGGTATTAATCTGAGAAAGCATATTAGAGGTACTAAATGACTGGCCAGGAAACAGGAACAGTCAGCTTGAACATGAGGAGGACTCAGATCAAAGACAAGGTCCATTTGATTCACTGTGGCTCATCTGCCTAATGCAGAGCCCTACCCGTTTAGCTCCAGAAAGACATCCAACTGCTTCTGGAACTACTCAAGTGTCTTAGACCAGCTCACCTCACCAGGCTCTTTAGACTGTATTTAACACACCTGGCCTAATGATGTGAACTGGCTCACCTGCTTGCTTTAGTCCCCCTTCCTACTACACAAGGGAAGTTTCATTTCTGCAGTGGGTACAACCTTGTTCTTTTGTTCTGGTGTGAACATTTCTATAATATAATTATGAAGTCAGGAATCGTTTCTAGCAGTTGCCAGGGACAAATGTGTATCATCACAGGGCACTACACTTACCCTATCATCCCTTCATAAGGTCTTGGTGGCCACAATAGATGTAAGGTATGTTTCCAAAGCTTGTTACTTCCAAGGATCTGATCCAAAGCAAGGCCATTAGAGTCCAAACATTAAAGACTATGATCCCAAATGTGGTTTGTCTGTCTAATCTCATTAGGTGCCTCAGTTCTGATCCAAAAGACCCCAGTTACTACAATCTGGAACTGTGCCTAGGCTGAGAGCAGCTTAAAGGCATGGCCCAGCACAGCGGTGGCACAGCGTTAGTGTTCAGTTTAACACAGCAGCACATTCAAAGGCAGAACAATGGCAAAATCTTTTAAAAACCATGGTGGCTGATCCTATTCTCCTTTACTCATCTGTTAAAGCACTTGTTAGAGGTAGGAAACACAGGTTCAGATTCCTTCCTTGTTGCAATAAATCCAGCTTCTATTGTTTTTTTTTAAAACTGAAATTGCATGCCTGCTCCCTAACTTCTACTGCTGTAATCCAGAATTTCTCCAAGCATGGTTAGAATCCCTTTCACTTGCTCTCTTCCCAAACTCTTGAACTCTTTTTACTTTGCTGCATAAATGGCTGAGTTTCAAAAAAGTGGTTGAGACATCCTACCAGGAGGTAAAAGGCAGATCTTTTCCTGCCAAGAGTTGCCCTTAAGGCTTGAAGGGAAAACACCTACTACTGATTTAGAGAGCAGACTTTAACCACCAAATCAACATGCAGGAGAGAGCTCTTTCCTCATATACCCCTTCCCTTGTTTTATAGCAGGAAGCAGATGATAGAACAGTAAGTCAAGCTACACAACCAGATTATCCTAAAATACAGTTTTGTTTTGTTTTGGTTTTTTTTCTTTCAGATCAGATCACTTAAGTTGTGGTTACTGCTAAAATGTGCATTTAAGTTCCCATTCTGAGAGGAACACTCTTAAATGAGATAAAAACATTGACAGAACTGTGTATCAGCAGCACTATGCAGCACTGTGCAAAGTGCAAGCTTACTGCAATGAAGTTCACAGAGCTCTCTTGTGAAGGGTTTGAAATATGAGATGTTCTGTCATCTCTGTTTCTGTAACTGTGTTGAGAGTAGGTACTAAGCAAAAGAAGTTAGCTACAAAATTAAACCACAGTATGAAAGTTCCCTGCAAATTACCTAGATTGAAAAGGGTACAGAGTATAGCTGGAACTGCATCTGTTCAATACAAAGCCTGTGAATAGTATAGTTGAGGTATGTAGTCCATCATCACTAGCATCAGACTTTAGGATTTATAGCTCGTAAATGATGTGAGGTAAGGCCAGTTCAGTTCTTTGATACTTCAGATTTTTGAGAGACCTTATATGGAGAAGATAACAAATCTCTATCTTGTTCCATAATAATTTTTACTAACAACCCCATGTTGTCAGACCTGGATTACTCTAAGAACTGTAAGGTCACACTTCCATTAGAATTCCTGCAATCAGGACTCTGGGATTTTCTTAAAAGTAGTTTTTCCTTAAGAAAAAAAAAAAAAAAGAAAGAAAAAAGCTAGGAGTCAGAGATGCTTTTCAAAGTCTTTTATTGCAAAAAAGTATGGACATGTGCTGATGGAATATTTGATCACATTCTCTACTTGACTGTCATCCAGAGGACACTGCATGCATTCAAGCTGAAAGCATAGGACAGTTTCCACTAGGCACCTGAGAAATTTCACGGGAAAGAAAAGTCTTTCAAATTGAAAGAGAAGTTTCAAGCTCATCACCTACTCTGGTGCCCTTTGCTTCCCAGGTACCTGGAAATTAAGAATTAAATCAGCTATAGTCATAGCCAACTGTAAACATTTTCCTGCAATGCAACAGAAATTATCTAGATAATTGATCCTGAAGTGTTCTTTCCAGTTTTAAACAGGAAATGTCTTTTCTAAAGCAGGCAGTGCAATGAGTTATACCTGACCTGGCACCTATTACTCAATGCTGCACTATGCAGCAGAGGTGTGTGATGCTTCCTCTCATCTGGATTACATCAAAGAATATCTGACAGCTCTTACTTGGTCTCAAAGAGACTACCCCATCCGCCAAAACACTTTTCTTCCTGCTCCCAAGCCTAGTACCATCTCAAAACACTTCCCTACTCCCTCTAGCCAAGAGCCAGCTCCCTGGCCTGAAGGCATGACTAACAGGAATATGTGCTGCTCACTGGACTGCAGTTAATAGCAAAAATATCTTCACGCTTTGGCTGTCCCTCCACATGCAGAACTCCAGGTGCCTCTGAATTTCACTATTTCGGTGCCTTCCCACAAGTCTGGTAAAGGTTAATCATCTTTGGCAGACAGCAATCCTGCATCAAATGAAACAAGCAATCCATTGCCAATCTAACATATTTTGCAACTGCAGCTGCTCAGTATCAGGAACTCTCTGCAAGAAAAAACAAGAGTTTAGAGGATGGCACCTTCGTGAGTAAATGCTGTTGAATAGAGAATAGATTAGAATATATTCATTAATAGCTGCACTTAACTGCAGATGTAATGGACTTTAAACTACTTTAATCAGACAAATGCAAGGATCAAGGCATTAAGCCTGTAAGTCACAGATAACTAAATAACTCAGGATGATACTACAGGCACTTTAACTTCTATTATTAGGTTAAAAACGATGGTAGTTGCTCTAATCATTCCACATGTAACAACAGCTGTTGTACGTTGTTCCTTCTTAATAAATTAGCTTTCAGAAAGCCCCAGCAGATCGAACAAGTCACAATTAACTTCCTTTCATGCAGTATGGTTTTAAGTTCCTCAGCACAACTGCAGATTGACATTTCCCATCAAGATTGTGTGGCTCCTCTAAAATGTGCACACAGGCCGCAATACTCAAATCAATGTTAAGATACAGAGCCTAAGCAGTGAGGGGTGCACAGTCATTTGTGTTAAGACAGAGTAGCAATTAGAGCCCCCCGAGGCCCCTTGAGTTATTTCAATCACAAAAGCTAGAATGAACTTGTTTGCAAAAAAGGCACCCTCAGTCCTTTCAGCTGCAAAGATATAGGTTGCTCTATTTAAACCAGTCAATTTGGAATGAAGAATTATTCACTCACAGAGACATTACCCTTACTCCAGCAGTGAGTATTTCAGTCACTAACAATTCAACACTCCAGTATATGCTCTAAAGAAGAGCTATCTGAAGCTTTCTATGCTAAAGCACAATAACTTGTCACCACTCCACTTTCAGCTGGGTTTCAGTAAATGATATGTATTTTTAATCCATTTGATATTGTTCTGAAAGCTGTCCAGACAATTTCATGTCAACCACTGCTTGATATGCTTTTACTGGAATAAAAGGCCTTTTGGCCTGATCTAAAACTACTACTGGCACAGTGCTCCTTGATAGCTCTTTTACATCATACCTATGTCTACAGTCCTAACATATTTTTAGTAGACGCTTAAGTGGGAGCAGCTCAGATAACTGTCTGACATTGACAATATGCTGATGATCAAAGTGTCCTCCCTGTCAAGCCAGGAAAAATACAACATCTTCTCTATATTGCATCAAACAAGCTACAGAGATGAGGCACATACAAAACACAAGTAGTAAGTGCAGAGATACAAGACCTTTAGGGGGCATCCTGAGATGGAGCAGGAGGATCCTTATTCTCAGGCTCTGGAGGAGGAGCTGGCACACTTTCCTCTTTCTTTTGTGCAGCCAAAAATTCATGAATCGCCCTCTCTATCTGGGGCCTGAAGATGTGGTTTAGTTTTGGATCCACCACCTGAGAAATAATTCTGTCCACTCCAGCTTCCAGCATTCCTGACCTTGAACGAAGACAAAGGACTCATTCAGCTCCACTGAAAAACTTCTTCCCGATCTCCTCTAGTAACTCTCCAGAGCCCTCCTGTCAACTGCAATTAGCATTAACATGGTGAGAACTGCAGGCCACTCAGTAGATCCTTAACAGGGAGTTGCTTCAATCACCTATTTCCCCCCGGCCCCTCTCACTTTTCTCTACAGAATTAACAACTGACATCTGGTCTCTCAGGTACTTAAATGACATGTTGGACAAGAGCCACTTTAATAGGGCCCATGTGGAAATGAGGCCAACATGGGAGCAAACAAACACATTTTGGCACAAACAAGGGAACCAAGCTATTCTGAGGAGGAGGGCAGGTGAGAGCAGTCTTTTTTTTGGCTGACTGGAGGCAGAAGCCTGCCCCCTAACACTGCTGACACTCGCTCCTTATAACTGTTGAGTCTAGACAGATGGGTATTAATTAGAAAAACAAGCACATGTAGCACATAACAAAATTTCTGGAACTGAACACTAGTAATTGAAGTGACTTATTACTTCAGGGGCTGTGTCAGACTCTTGGATTGTGGGGCACAGGCTGAATAGCAGGCTTAAGTCATGTCTGCAAGGGAGCAGGGGACAGGAAATGGAAGACGTTGCCTGGCGCTTGGAGAAGGAGCCACAAGGCTCATAAGGCTGTGAATGCTGGTGAGCAAGTGGGTGATGGCACAACACCTCATGTCCAGGTAACAGCTCACCTACATGGCCTGCAACAAAGGGCATACATATCTGCATGTCCTCAGTGCTCAGTCTTCCAGCTACTGATCGACAGGGACTCTCCAAACTCCCTAGTGCTGTGTGTTCAATTGTTACATTAACAATCTGCTAACAGACAGCAGTTTGCATTCTTCATATAGACTCTCTGAGACAACATTTGTCAATTGTCTGATTCATTCTCCTGGTACAGTCAAGTGAAAAAAAAAAGTGCATTAAGTGATGACATGTCTCAAAGGCTCCAAGCAAAGACAGTAAATTCTGTACCTGCAGCCAACACTCCCTTCTCCAATTACAGATTAAACAAACTACTATTACATATGAATTATTTACAGGTTCTATCCAGTGCTCTGAAACAGTTCCTGTGTACAAGACACTTAAATAAGCATATATGCTATTATCAAGTTCACTACTGCCATTCTCCCCACAACTTTTACTATAAAGACTTTTATCCTCAACTTTTAGTCAAACAAGCTAAGGCTCTTTCTTCAGACTGCTATGAGTTAGCAGCAAAAGATACTAAACCTAAATGTCTAAGCAGCACAGCTTAAGCTGGCTTTCCTGTCATGCTGGAAATGTAGTATCTTAAATAGCTGTACAAAAGCTACCCTCTGCAGCATGAAATGGGACTAGCCCAGTGTGCTTACTGCCTGCTAGTGGTCAGAGTCTATTTAAACATGTTCTGGCATCTTCAGAATTTTTTTCTTGATGTAGGCTCTTCCCTGTTCTGAAGATAGAGATCAAGGTCATTCAGCTCAGTACAGTGAGTACAGGTTTGCTAGCAGACACAGTGGTGGCTGTCTGCAGTGAAAAGTCCACAGGATACCAAATATGTGCACTTCATTCTGCTGCTCACCTCTTGAAAATTCAAATTTCACATAAAGCAGTAACGTAAGCATTTTAGTAAGACTTAAGGCTGCACCCACTATTATAATGAAATTCAGGGAAGCACAACAGCAAGTGCTGTGAAAAATTTAATTCTGCAAATTCTTATTTGATTTAGGTGGTGACAGTTACATATAACTTATCAAATAGCATTACCATTACTTTACTTACTGAATCACACTCTGTCTGAGCCCATTTCGTAACTGGTTTTTGTTCATTGCTGGATTCCATTCCTGTTTGTCCAAGTGGGTTGATACAAAGTTGTCTACTTTCTGCCTCAAGTTTTGATAGGCTGGCTAAAAAAAAAAAAAAAATCTGGTTAAGCAGCTGAAAGATCTCACAGCAATCCTCTACCACAGTCCTTCACAGAGCATCATTTGTCACACACACACTACTGTTTTGTTGTCTGTGATCTCCATCCTTTCATTTTCTGAACAAATTTATTTTATCTAAGCACACAATTGGCAATTGTAAAGAAGAGTCAGACAGTATGTTGTTAAAATAAATAGCTGAATAGATGAATTTAAAAACTGTTGTCTGTTCACAGTGTTAATGAAATGCAAAGAGCCTATACAGATACGAGTTGTTTAGGCAGAGTTCTTGCTGTCTGGAAACCATCCATCACAGAATTCCTAGGAGACTGGCCACATAATATTGTCACTAACAAAAAAAATAATTACTTGTTTCTGTGACACCAACACAGAAGTAAGAATTCTGTGGCTTTTAATCAGTGGAAAACTAATTTGACTGAACAGGAACTGAACTACCAAACGCACAGGACCATTCAGATCCTGGTACCATGCAAGGAAAGTAAAATGAGATGGCATCACTTCTACTTCAAAATCTGATAAGCATACGGGTTGGTGAATGAAAGGGCTGGCAATGTATGTGAGTGTCTGCCCTCTATGGCATGTATCTACCCTACAAAAGCTCCTTTGTGCAGATGGGTAACAGGTTTCCTACTAAGTTGTGGGCTAGAGTATGGAAGTCTCAGTTCTCTGGCTTCTTTCTCCTCTGAGAAGTTGCTATTGCTTCAAGTCAGGACCACCTCTAGAGCAGCCTGTCTGACAGATGCTGGTTACAGCTAGGGCACAAAACTCCACTAACCGAGACAGCAGTACTTCTGCTGTACGCCACCCGGGCCGGCCTCCCTAAGTCCCGAGTGCGGGACACCGTGGGGAAAGGATGGAGGTGCTGCTACGGCCAAAGGTAGCTGGGCCTCGGGGACGGTACCCACAGCTCCGACCTGGGAGGCCGCCGTGCCTCTCCAGCGATCCGCATGGGCTGCCCCGGAGCCGGCCCGCCCGGTTCGGCGGCGTTACCTTGGTGTCTACGTCGGCCAAGCAGTCCCGGCGGAAGCCGTCGAACAGGCCGCGGCTCTTGAGTTGCTCCACGATGATGGCGATGAGCTGCGCGTCGCCAGGCGGCAGTGAGGCCGGATCGGCGGCGCCCGGCCCCGAGCCAGAGGCTGCACCGCCCGTGCCCCCTCCGGCGCCCGCTCCGCCGCTTCCCCCGCCCGGGGCGGCCCCCCCGGCACCGCCGCTCTCGGACATGGCCCACGGCCTGCGCCCGGGGCCCGCCAGCGGCTGCACCTCGCTCGCCCGCGGCCCTCGGCACGGAGACCGTCGCCGACGGCGCTCCACGTTCTGCGTAGTCCTGGCGCGCTGCATCATGGGAAAGCAAGTCCGCCACAGCAGGGGCCGCTATAAGAGGCCATGGGCCTCTCCGAGTACAGAGAACTACTAGTCCCAGGGAGCACCGCATAAGGAACCCCACAAGGCAGTGGAGGGACTGAACTTTGCTTTTGCAGTGCATCTTGGGACTTTGAGTACGCCTGGGTGGGCGGCTCGCCCTTTTCCCGAGCGCCGCCAGCAGCCTGTCCGGGGGCACTGGACTGCCCCGGTGGGCGGTGTGATGCTGGTGCCATTGTGAGCCAGCCAGGTCATTCACAGGAAGCTGAACACAGAGTGCTCCCTGGGTCCACCTGCAGCAGAGTCAATTAGGCCTTTGGGACAGGGTCCTTGCGTTCACTATAACGTTGTGCAGGCCCCTCTGGACTTGAGTCTTGCTGGTCTGGGATCCCCATCTCGGGGAGGCTGCCAGGTTGTGACTTGGAGGTCTTCTCTTAGCGGTGTAGCAAGGACAGCACTCGTATAAATTTGGAAAAAGAGTCCGTTAGTGTGGGATCATCCAGGATTTCCACTGTGCCCACAGTTTCAGTCATTGCACCACTAGCAACAGGAAGGGCAGTGCCAGAAACCAACACCAGTACAAGTTCCTGCAGAGTGACCGAGCAAGAGGTCTTTGCTAAAGGTGTTTAGACTGTCAGTGTCATATTTTGTTCTGATGGCATCTGCAAGATAGAGGGTATGAATTCACTTCTTTGCTAGTCACTTTGGGATGAAAAATTGAACTCCAGATATTCCTATCCTAGTGCAGGAGAACAAGTTGTGTGTGAATGCACTAATTCAGTCCTCCACGAAGATGCACTTCAGAGGTGCATCCCCACCTTTCTTTTTGCATACAACTGAATGAGCAAAAAGATGGCAATGTTTTTCATGCACACATTGTCCTCCTCTACCTGATTAAAATTCAACAGCTCTGAGAAGTGGTGTAAGATGTCACTTTCTATCTGGCAGCTTTGAGGAGAGAAGAGGGGGAAATGGTAGCATGTACAGCACCCAAGCTTTGCACTGACAAAAGCATCTCATGCAAGTGACACATGAGTGCTCTCCTGCTGGAGTGGAAAAGCTGCCCCTCCAGCCTTGTCGCTGTCACTAGTCCCTGTTGGCTATCTTGAAGTCTGGACTAACCCCACATGACTCCTGAGGCACTCAGAAGTATCTGTGGAATGGCATTCCTCTCTGACAGCTGCCAGCAGTCCTTTCCCCCCTGTACTTGTGACCAGCTCACACCAGCAAGGAGTTTGCTGGCATCTTACTAGTGCAGGCACCATCCTTTCACGTGAAGGTAACCCCAAACAGGAATGTGTTATGTGTTGTAATGCCCTGCCCCAGTGAGAGCCACAGGGATGTGACTATTCCTTCAAGCCCTATGCTGATGTGGTGCACACAGCAGCATCAGCAGGGCACACCAGAGACTTCCCCAACCAGCATGTGAAGACTTGCCTGAGCCTACACCTCCTCGTTCTATACTTTTTAGGGGTCAAGACTCCTTCTGCAGGCTGGCGACCCCGTGGAGAATCAGATGCAGGGATTTAAGCAGCTGGGTGCTGGCGGGGACCGGAACCAGCAGCCCAGGCCAGCTTTCCCCATTGGGAAGACAGGGGAAGGGATGGTGAGCAGCGGCCCCAGCAGAGGGCAGGCGGCGGCCGACGGCGGCAGCGGCCGTGGGGTTGGCACAACCTCTCTTCTGCCATCGCCCTGCCAGGCTGGGATGTGATTAATCGATTACCGTCACTGGAGAACAAGTGGCAGAAGGCAGGGGGATGGTTCCTCTGCCCGCGTAGATCGCAGCCGCTTAGGCAGCAGTAGAAAGCGAGTTAAGGAGAAGGCAGTTGTTTTTCCCATGAGTTTCCTGCTGTCTCTTGAGTGCGGCGTCTTCCCTCTGTAGAGCTGGGATGAGCAGCCTCGAAGGCAAAACACTTTCTGAACAGTGCATTGCATTTAGGAGAATCCAGCCCAGAATTTACTGAAGACTGCAACAAGTGGAAATTCCTCCCAATTAACAAATTACTCAAAGAGACTGTGAGCATTCATGATGCGGGAGAGGTAAAGCCTTAGTACAAACCTCTCATATTCAAGATCTCTCCCAGCTGCAGCACCCAGAACAGCTTCTTGCTTCAGTTAAATGCAGTCATCATCCCCAGCCATGACAGCTTGTCTGGAACTGCCTTGATGGTGCTGAGATGGGAGATGAGTGCTAATGCAGAGCACTGCTCAAAAAAAGTCCCCGTGTTAGGCTTCTTCCTATATCTGTAGATAAATGCAGTGATCTGTTTCTCAGCATGGCACAGAAGGATATGCAATTGGCATTTCATGATGTAGGGGAAGGGGTAAACCCTGTAGTTAGCAGGGATAAGAAGGATGCATGTTCTATGCTTACAAGCAGGCTGTGTGAACTAGGTCAAGCAGTGTTTCATTGTTTTGAAATCTGTAGCTGGGCATGAGGAAAACATAGTATTTAATCTAATCTCCCTGGATATTTTCACCCAACATCGTAGCACACAGACGAGCATATTAAATTGTGGTGTGTTAGATACAGCAGCTTGTCCCCCAGGGATGAAACACTGTGGCCCTCTCTTTGCATGAGATTTTTAGTACAGAACTCAATAGATCTGTGAATTCCATGGCCTCACACACAGCTTTAGGCAGTTCACACAGTTCATGTCAGTAGGAGAATCAGTAAGGGCGAGATCTCACCTGTTTGCTACTGCTTTTGAAGATGCAGTTTTCATGGTGGGATATTTAGTCTGTAAAGGAAGCAAACATAGAAACCTTAGAGAAGTTTATTTTAGGAGAATAACTTTCTAAGCAAATACACACACACACACACCCTGTTTATTTGGATCAAAAATGGCAATCCAAGCAATGTTTCTTAGTCTTATTTCCTATATTAATGATTCTGCTGAAGCCCATTTCTTTGGTTGACCAGGGAGATGATCATAATCATCTCATCATAATTTAGATTTGTAAAGGACTATCCTTCCAGAGCCACATTGTCTACCACAGATGATCAGAGACAGAGTTCAGACCTTTTTTTGTCTGTTTGCCACCACTGCCTTTCAAGTTTCCCCCTTTCTCAGTCCCCCATTCTCTACTCCCTCTGCTGTCGTCGCTATCACAAGAGCTGTAAACCAGCACCTCTTTCCATGGAAATTCTGATATCACAGAGGAAATGTTACTGTCTGCTACAGCTGCCTACAAAGAGTTCATGGAGATTGCAACTGGCTGACAAAACCAAGTCAGTCCATAAAGGTGATGTGAATGAAGCCTGGTTTCATGGTGCTTGAGTCCTTTCAGCTCCTTAAAGCTATCACTGCAAACTGGCACCACTGTGCAGTTCCTGTATGGCTGTTCTGTCTTTTAAGGAATGGTGTAGCTGGCAGTCTGGTGCTTGCCGCATACACAGTATGGAGTCCTGCCTCCCTTTTCCTCAGTGCTGAAACTCATTTGGGTCCCTGTCCACACAGCTTCTGATTTTCTGCAAGTCTGTAGAAATGCAATTACTGCCGAGTGGTGTATCTGTATCCTGTGTTATTGCTCTCTGCACATGTGAGTTTATTCCCTTCCACATTTCTACCTTTGTTCATCCTCTTGCCTAATGCCAGGCCTGCTATAATCTGCCCATCTCCAGTGCTCAGGAACAGGCCAGCTGTTGGAGAGGTGGGAAAACCCAGCATGTTTCATGCAGCTCTGTTAGCTTTTGTCTTGTTTTACAAGATTTCTGCCTTAGACAATGTGTGTAGCTTTTCCTGCAGAATAATGTGAAATAGAAGCCCCTGATCATGAGGGTTTGGGGTGGGATCGATCGCTGTGGCTAGGAATAGAGGAAGGGTAATTTTCCTGTCTAGAGGTTTTTCAGCTCCTAGATTCTGGTTAAAATACACAGACTGTATAGAGGAGACATAGTTGGCACTTTTCTCCTCCTTGTCTTGACAACCTCTGGCTGCAAAATTAGAAGCCAGTTACAGAGTCTAGTTTCTAACAGCTTTGCCCTTGCCAATGATTAGACAGAGAATCCTGGAACAGGTTGCTGTGGCCAGCCACTGTATGTGCTGAAATGCACATGGAAATGCCTGGGAGCTGTTGCAAAGTCAGAGAGTGAACCTCCATATTCACACACTCCCACTGCCTCTCGTGCACACATGCACATTCAGATTGCTAGCAATGGAATGAATGAACTCTGGCTGTTTTAACTGAAAAACTGTAGTGTTCTAGCAACACTGCAGGATTTCTTGAGAGACTAGGCCACAGAACATTGAAGGGGTACTATAATTCTTGTATGTTTTGGCTTTTGGAATAGACTAAGCAGCTCAACATGTTTGGGGAAAAATCAAATATTAAAACTAATAGTAAATGACAAACTGCCATCAGAGGTGTCTGGAATACTTCTGAAATTGCAGATAATGCTCCCAGCATAAAGGCTTAGATGCTCCTGTGTCCATCTAAAGAAAATTAACAGAGAATTGAACTCTCAGTGCTTCAAGATGTTGCCTGTTACCTGTTCTGCAGAGCTTAGTGCTGGGGAAGGATTTGGGGCAGAGGAAGAGAGAAAAATCTCTTCTGAAATGAGGAAACAGGGTAGCAAGAAAGAAAGTCTGGTTTAACCCCAAGAGCACCTTAGACAAAGCTCAGCATTGCCTTCTCTCCACATCATTTTCTCAGAGTGGAACCAATTTATACATTAAAAAAAAAAAAAAAAGTTTTAAAGCTTGGTGTTATAATATTCATGTAGGAGAAGCCCTCTAGGAATCTTGGCATATTAAAAAAGAAAGGGAAACCCTTTCAGGGCTTTATTAAATTTGCACTTGTAATTTTGTTGCCCTAGCCAAGCAGACTTAAAATGGGCATCTGAGAGGTGTGTATTTTTGCTATGGGAAGTAACATGAGTGTTAGGTTTCATCACTGCTTCTTTTCACATCCTCTGCAGGAAAGGCTTTCTGTTTTGGGAATGTGCTTATAGGAGATAGAGAAGGCCACAAATGGGGCACACTTCACATTTCTGTGTCTCTAAAATGCTGCTGAAGCTAGAGTTGGTATCAGGGCTTCTGTACTGCGTGTAACACATAGAACAGCTGCTCCTGGGTAGGAGCTGTAGAAGATAACTCCCTTTCTCCCTGCACTGGGACCTCCATCAGTACAGACCCAAATCTGGCTTGCTGTTATTAGCAGGTGAGTTTTTTCCCTAGTGTGTTTGCAACCTAGTTATTGCCCTGTTACGTCTGTGCCTGAGAACTGTAACGTGTAATCTAGTACAAGCTGACTATAAACCAAGGTGAATCCTGTACCAGTGTCAATGAGGCTAAATTTGCTCATCTCCATTAGGAGCATGCAAGTAATGCCTGCTGGCTTTGGGCCAATTTTTTCTACTTTTTGTAGGGTTGTATCACCCTCCAGAAGCTCCAGTGCTGTTGCTTTCACATGGTAGGATGGAGCTGTGCTCAGGAATACAGCCCTAGTCCTCTGCACTGTGGTGGTAACTAGAGAGCAGAGCAGAAATCTCTGAAGTAGAGAAAATGCACGTGTGAGAGTTGGATCCGTTTGGTGCCACCACTTCCAAGCTCACAGTTTAATCTTTGCATCAAACTTTGGAATTCTGCATGCACAATCATCCTCTGCTTGGATGGGTCAGGGTGAGCGCTGCAGTGAGCTTGCTTTGGCAGCCAGAGGAAGTACCAGAGTTTTTAGATCCTGTAGATTAACAGAAGAGACAGCTTGGCTACACAGGTGGCAAATTACTGAAAGAGTTGGGAAGCCAGAGGAGCGTTCCCCAGCCCATAATTTTCTCCTGAAGTATGTGCATCAGGCATCCAGCCTGCCAGCCTTTTGGAGGATCCAGAGCACTGGAGGGAAATGTGTATTCCCTGCATGTTTGCCATTTGTGCTGGGCAACTTATTATCCATGGAACATGTGCTGTATCCAGGACATGCCTTCTGAACTGGCTTCAGCTCAGACTAAGGCCCTGATGCTGCAAACGTGCTACTGGTAATGATATAGGAAGGACATGGACCTGATGGAGAGGGTCCAGAGGAGTGCCACAAAAATGATCAGGGGGTTGGACCACCTCTGCTGTAAGGACAAGCTGAGGGAGCTGGGGTTGTTCAGCCTGGAGAAGAGGAGGCTCCAGGGAGACCTAATAGGGGGTCCCAAAGGGGAGCCTATCTGAAGGATGGAGAGAGACTGTTTACAAAGGCCTGTGGTGATAGGGCAAGGGGCAGTGGCTTCAAAATAGAGAAGAGCAGATTTAGATTGGGTGTTAGGAACAGCAACTATGAGGATGGTGGAACATTGGAACAGATTGCCCAGGGAGGTGGTTGAGGCCCCTTCCCTGGAGATTTTAGTACAACAGAGTTACTCTTGAGATTTAGTTTTTATCTATTGCTTGCAAGACTGGGGCCTCTAGCATTATAAGTAATATTGGTGCAAAACACTATGCTGCAATTTATATATGGGCTTATTTTATAGGTAAATATATACACACGTGTTTGTGTAGTATGTCTTTAGAAGCACAGCAGGTACACAGAGACTTAGGTAGGCAGAATTTGTACACAGCATATCCACCTCCAGAGTGGTGGTGTTTAATCCATATCTATTTTGGTGGCTTCTGTCCTGTTAAGTGAAACAGCCTGGAACTCCATGTGCTGCATCTTTAAGTACCTAAGGAAAATATATTTGTAAAGCTGAGCCACTGCAGAGCTTTTCAGAGGAGATGCATGCTGTGTCCTCAAACAGAAATGTCAGTTGTTCATTCTTATATCATTGTTTCCACTATTATGAAAGTCTAAAAGCATGTGGGGAAAAATAATATAAATATTATTGCCATATATGCAGGGGTGGGGTGGGGTAATTTTCCATAGTAGATCATCGAAAGAAACCTTGTGGTGTATCTGTGTAATATAACACGGCGGAATAATTGTATCACAGTATCACACTTGAGGTTTTCACGTGTTTTGTAAATGTTTATAAGGCATGCCAATTAAACTGATGAATTCAGTAACTGCCCCACTATGCAGGGAAGCACAGGCTTTTTGGTGGCAAAATGAATTGCTTGTGATTGCTCTGGAATGTAGTGTCAGAGACGAGAGTGAAACTGAAAAACCTCGGCTATCTGTGATAACTGCTGGGCAAAATCCTGTTCCTCAAAGTGCAATATTTACTCTGCCTGAGCCCGAGAAGTATCTCACTTTCCATACCACAGATTTTACTATTGAGGGCAGTACTGCTATAAAAAACCACCACGACGAGTGACGTGTGTGGGATAAAGTGCAGTTTATTTCTGAGCTTTCCATTTTAATATCTGTGTCAGGGTAACATACTATGATAATCAGTGGTCCTTTGCTTGTTTCTGCCTTGTTGTCTTTCCAGAATTACTTCCCTGGAATTCTCTATAGTTTTGAACCTGAGCAATGTTTTGCCCTTTTCTTCTCCTTGCCCTATCATGCCTCAAACTGGGGAATGAAGCCTCATATTTAGAGTTTCTGAGCAGAAGGAAAGCGTGACACACTGTAAGCATTTAGGGACCTAATGCTGCCTGACAGCTGATTAGAAATACACTGGTGTCAGAAAGGAAACCAGCTGTTCACTTACCTTCTGGAGAGAGGCAAGGACTAGCCTCTGTCACATCCAGGAGTAGAGGAGCAATTACCCTGACATTAGAGGATGAAAAGATGAAAACAAGTAAGCTGAAAATTAATTTCTTTTGCCCCTCTGTTTCATGCATCCATCAGCAGCACATCTGGGCATCATGAATCTAATTTAAAAGTGTAATTTCTATCCCAAAAGATCATATTTGCTGCATTTCTTGCTCACAAGTCAAGTTCAAGGAGGAGCAAACACGAAATAGAGGTTATTTCTGCCTACATGTGCTGGTTCAGGAGCCGTGCTTTAGCCTCTTTCTCTATGGATATGTGCACATGTATATCTGTGTGTAGCCTCATAACACATTTTATGCTCCACATAAGTTACTTGTCCCTTATTTACAGCTTGCAGCTTTCTTCCCTTCTCTAAGGACCTGCAGTTCTTGACCTTTTAGCCTGGTAAATTATTTACACGTGAAACAGTGAATCAAAATGATGGGTCTCAGGAAGATGCTGCTTATTCTCAAGGAACAAAACCACATTTCTTCATGAAATCTCCTTCCTGAGGCTTTCATTTTAGGCTTGTGTGTCCTACCCTCCTCATCCCTTCCCATTATGAGAAGGAGAGGCACTCCTCTTTCACACGGCTGTTCCACTTGCAGAGGGAAATGTTTCTCTTCCTCTAATTTTAAAATATCCCCTTGATAATTTTAGAGATGGGGTGAGAGAATTTCAGTTTGATATCTTTCTGGAACTGGAAAAGAATGAAAGAATGCAGAGAAAAGGTGTGTGGAACAGCCCAAGTTGCTGTGGAAATCCCAGACTGAGTAAGACACCTGCAGAGTTAGAAATGCTTAAAGCCCTAAACTAAAACCTGTCTGCTTTGTGGAGTTTCTGGCTGCCCAGATGCTCAGTCCACCTGACGTGGAGGCTGGCTGGCTGTGATGCTCTGAACATTGTGTCTGAAGAATATGAACAGGGCCAAGATTTATCACACTCAGTTGTGCACTCACCTGTGATTTGTACCCCTGTATTTAGTCACTGTGGGGCCTAGGGCAGCTTGCAGAAGAAACAATTGCCAACATGTCTGGTTTATTGACACGTCACTGTTTGACAGGTAAGGTGGGTTTGGCTTAAATTTAAAATTGTCCAAAGCCTTTTGATCCACCTTCAGTCTATAACTTGCACTTGTATGTTATACTGGATATATAAAAAGAAAAGGAAAAATAAAAGGAAAAGGAAGAAAAGGAAAAGAAAAAGAAAAAGGGAAAAGGAAAAAAAGGAAAAGGAAAAAAGGGAAGGGAAGGAAAGGAAAGGGAACGGAAGGGAAGGGAAGGGAAAAGAGAAAGAAGAGAGGACAACATTTAAAAAGAAAAAAGTTGTTTCACATCAAGGGCTTCTAGAAAAAGCTATTTTTAATGCAGTGTAAAGTACACATAACACTGCTTCTTGGTAAAGCTCTTGCAGATTCTGTGATGAAAGGCGCTATTGTAAGTGAGACAATTGTGCACATGGGGTGATGGGGGAATTTTTTTTTCCTGGAGCTATATTAATCGAATTGAGAAAATGATGTTATAGTTCTTGTGGCAAATACCTCTTTGATACTCACAGAGTTTATCTGCAGTAGAGAGAAAACATACACAGAGAAATGTGAACCTAAGAAACAAAGTGGACTGAAAACAGAAAGTTATTTAAATACTATGATTTCTTACCACAGAATTTTGCCCATTGAAGGAATGTGGGAAAATAAACAAGAGGACAACATTTAAAAAGCCAAAAACTGTCTTGGAATTATCTCTATGAGCTTCTTTCTTTCTTTTTCTTTCTTTCTTTTTCTCTCTTTCTTTCTTTCTTTGTTTCTCTCCCTCCCTCTTTCTCTATTTCTCTCTTTCTCTCTTTCTTTATCTTTCTCTCTCTCTTTCTCTCTTTATCTCTTCAAACAGTGTTTCCTTTCATGTGAAAAGGTTGGAACATGCCAAGCCCCTCCTTTTCTGAAAGTGCCCTGATTCTGAATCCAAGAAGGAAAAAAAAAAAAGCACTCTGGCATTACAAAACTGATCATTTTCTCAGATTAAAGTGGTTTATTTTCTCAAGAGCATAAGGAATTCTATAATTCATGCATATTTCATGAGGAAAGTGGCCAGTTTGTGGCTATTTCATGAGAAATGAAATTTCTGCATCATTTAATGACTAGAGAATAAATTCAAAAGGAACATTTCGTGTAATATTGTGTAATTTTTTATGAGAGCTTTTAAATTCATTTGCTGTAGTTTTAGAAACTATAATGTGATTTGATAGCTCTGCTATTGCTACCACTCATAGAAAGTAAGATACACCTGCGTTGGAGTGGCATACAGGCCCCCAAATGTATCAAGGGAAAGAAAGACTTGTGTAAAGGGCTTATTCACAACATGGCTCTGAAAGGAGTACCAGGTTGGTAATTGTGTCCTATAAATTTTACACTTGAGAGAAAAAAAACAAACCAAACAACAAAAACCATGCCCCCCCTGCAAAAAAAAACCCCAAAAAACAACCAACCAAAAAACAAAAAAACAAACTACCCCAAAACAAACAAAAAAAAAAAACCCTGGGCTCAATCATGAAATCCTTGGAGTGACAAATATCTTATTTCTTCCTCCTATATATGACTGCATAAAATTGCTACCTTCTGAGCTTTGTGCAATGCTCAGCGCTCATCATTTGACTAATGCAAAGTAGCCAAACACACTGCAGCTGGTATTTGAGATCCTTTTATCTATCTTTCCTCATCCACACACACACACAGACAAAAGTTAGTTTCCTTTAGGCAATCCAGAGCCCTGGGAGAGTGGCAATTTCTTTGATTGCTTATTGTAGCTGTAGCACTGGAAATAAAAGTTTAATGCATTCTTATTGTCTCAGTGCTTTTAAGTATTCAGCTGCACTGAGCAATGCATCTTCAGCCATGTAACCAACTGAATGTAGTGGTTTAAGACTAGCAGATAGAGTGTCAGTGCTGTTACCTTTTTTATTGGGGCTCAAGAAGTCATCTGCATTTGAGGTAGTTGCAGCTGTAACAGCCCCTGGCAGGTGGGGAAGGGGAACATACAGCTCAGGTACAAGACAATGCAAAGAATTCAGTTAATAGCAGCAACAGCAACGATTCACAAGCATGATGTTACTGTAATAACTGATGGGCAGAAGGGCTTGGAAACACTGACACTGACCCAAAGTTCACCTATGACAATGTGCTGCTGTTGAGCTGTTGGGCTAAGCGTGTTTGTTGTGGGTGAGTGCTGGGCCACAGGCTTCTGAGTGCAGAGGCAGTGCTAAGGCTGCCTTGTCTTCACCATTCCTTCCATTTTCCTAGAGGGAAGTGAGATAATTCTCTTAGACAAGACAGAAATTGCAAGGCTGCTCCCATTAGATAGAAACAAAAGAAGACAGAGGCCAACTTTTAGGCTGTCCTAATTTTAGACTGACATTTAAATATTCTCTTGTCTTTTGTCACAGCACTGGTTTCCCCTTGCAGCTCCTAGGAAGATGCTTATTGTGCTATTTTCCTGGCATTTCCTCTCCCCTCTCCTAACCACCATTCAGCTCTCGTTGCAAAAGGGAGGTCAGGAGAATAATGCCCTTTTGCTGACACACGAGTAACCCAATCCTTCACCCTGTTGGTCTGCTGTGCTGAATTCCAGCTCATCTGATTGCACTTAGGGCTATTGTACCATCCCTGCCATCAGAGCTGGTAATTGATATGCTTGAAGGGACCTTAATGAGGAAGAAAGCTAATTAGTTAATGTAAGGAGTGAAAAATAACTCTGACAACCTTGTAGTCCATTTTGTTCCGTTGCAGCTTCCCACAGTGCTTAGCATGGAGTCTAATTTTGAGCTGAGCATGACTGAAAGGAAAGCTTGGCAAATCCTAGCAGCAACTACAAAGCAGAACTGGGGTAGGTTGAAGGTTTGGTTCTTAGGAGTGCTTGGAGAAGAAGGGAGTATGCTGACATGTACTAGGGGGTCTGCTTTGGTGAGCATATATGAAGTGGGGAGAGCTGCAGAGGAGCTGCTGAGCAAACTCTGAAATTAGGAGCTCCTGCTAAAGGGGCTGCTGAGAACAAAGGTCTCTAATACTGGCCAACCAGGCTCACAGCAGCAGGGAGGAAAGAGCCATTGTGGAGATGTGATACCTCAACATGGGTAGGGTAGCAAAGGTTTGGCGGTGTCATGGTGGAGCTCAGGATTCCAAGTGACACTGGCCTGTGTCTGCCACTGTTCCTTTCACTGTCATCTTTTGTTGTTGTTGAAGTTGGCATTAAAAAAACCCCAAAAGTCATCTCCATCGAGTTTATTGAAAAGAGCAAGCTCAGCTTTCAAAGGTTCCTCATTTGTGGTTTCCTTAAATCTCTCTGAATCCATCCTGGAATAGCAGAGTCTTCACTTTTAAAAACCTGTTGAAAAGTGTCCAAACCAGATCAGGGAGATTGACCTAGATAATCTCTCATGCCCTTCATTTTCTTCACTGGTTTAATGTTCTCCCCATATTTGGACATGGTGAAACCAACTGAGGTCATTTGCTACTGAAGGAGAGGCCAGAAAGTCTGAAATGTTTGAAAGATCTTTCAAGTCTTTGGAAGTTTCCTCCATGACTTTGATGGGTACTGACTTTGTCCTTTAGAGAGGAAAAGACAATGAGGAGTGAGAGAAGAAATGGGAAGAAGGAGGAATAAGAAATGGGATAAGATTAAGACAGCAAATAGATACATAATCAAATATGGCTGAACAGTGTTTTGAATAAGTTAAGCCTTCCCAGTCTGGCCTTCAGATTTGTATTCTTTGTGCAGAAACCCTGTTTCTTCTAGCAAGTTCTGTAAACACCACCTGCTTCTGGTGCTTTAGATAATGAAATGCACTGGAACTAGATCAGACCTTGGGCACAACTGGAGCTGAGGCTGATCAAAGTGGGACAGCAGTAAAAGCTTATCAATTATTTGAGAGAAAAGAGTCAATAAAAGGCCTTTTCCAATATAAATATAATCTTGCTGGATGTGGTGGGACTGTGAGAAATTAGCTGTTTGCATGAGTTGAAACCCTTCTAGTTGGTGATAAGTAATGTTTGAAGGCATCTTTGAGATGTTGATCTAATAGCTGCTGCTTTGTCCTTACTTGCCTCAGACCTGAGAGCCTGGAAATGGTGCACAGCCATGCTCTGTATAGTTTTCCAGGTCTTGCTTCCTTTTCTCTGTCACTAAATTCCTCCTCCCCAGAGCCTGTTCATCCTAGAGTCACATCAGAGCAGGAAGGCAATAAGAAGAAAGTCTCTACATTTAGGAAGAAGATATACCCAAACCCAAATGCTTACCTTTCTTCTCTTGACACTGTTTCCTTGGCAGTTCCTAAGACACTCTGGATTTGTGCTCCTAAGTATGACTGGAGTATTGTGTTAAATTCTGGGCTTCTCAGAGCAAGAGAGATGTGGAGCTACTGGAGAGAGTCCAGTTAAAGGCTGCTGAGATGATTAAGGACTGGAACATATACCTTATGAGAAGGAGATGAGAGCTGGGACTCTTCATTGTGGAGAAGGCTCAGAGGGCATCTCATCAGTGTGTACAAATGCCTGAAGGAAGGGTGTAAAGAAGACAGAGCCAGGCTCTCTTCAGTGGTGTCCATTGGCAGGATAAGAGGAAATGGATGCACACTGAAACTTGTGAGGGCCTGTCTGAGCATCAGGGAATTCTTCTTTGCTCTGGTGGGTACCAAGTACTGGAGCAGGTTGTCCAGAGAATCTTGTAGCCTCTCCGTCCTTGGAGATACTGAAAATCTATCTGGATATGGTCTTGGGACACCATCTGTGAGAGGCCCTGCATGGACTGAGGCTTGGACCAGATGACCTCCAGAGGTCTCTGGCAACCTCAACCAGTCTGATTCTTTGACTCTGTGATGTGTGTTTGCATAGGCCTGCTTCCTCCTGAGTGTGGTTGTTTCCATATTTAATCATGTGCTCAAAGGTGACCAAAAGAGTAGATGGCCTCAACAAGGCACTGGCTTCATTGCCTATGCCTCTGTGTCTGTGCCCCTAGATGTGCTGTCCTTTGCTGGAAAGTCCTTGTTAGCATGCACACACACACAGACACAGACACACAGACACACACAATTGCAATATCTTTGCAGATGACTCACACCTACACTCTTCCTGTGTTGCTAGTGCTGGTGTGGCTGAGTATTTGTTAGCAACCATAAGAGATTTTCCCCAAAAGGTCCTTTTAAAAAGGAAAACTTGAGAAAATTAAGCCTACTGAACTCTTCTGGCTCATAGAAGAGGTACAAAGGTCCCATTAGCAAGAGGCTCAGCTTCAAGGCTTAGGTTTCTCAGACTTTTTTGGTTTGTTTTGTACTCTGGACCCTGGCATTTGAATGGTATGTGTCATTTAAATTGCAACATCCTGATATGTGAATATTCATCTCATCAGTGTTCTGACAGTCACATTTGGCAGGTCCTAGGTGTGTTTGTTAAATAGTTTATGTCAGAAAAATCATTATCAAATGCAGCTACAAATATGATACTGAATATCTGGGACTTAATAAGGTGGTGTTTTTTATTTTTTCCTCATGTGTATCTTGTAACAAAATCCAGGTATTTCCTGACTGTATGTGCTTTTAGTCTGATGTCCAGATTGTGCAGCTTGACTGCCTCTCTATCCACTTTTGCCCTCAGAAAAAGCTTTTGGCCATACTTGAGCCAGACTCATCAAACCACAGAAGAGAAGGAAGTTCCTACAAATCTTCTGAAAACTGAAGACTGGATAGTAGAGGAAAACTAGTCCCCCGCGAGAGCAAAACAGGCAGAATTTAGCAATCAGCCACTGTTTGTAGCTCCCAGCCAGGCAATAAACAAGTTTATAGCTGTGACCCAGCTATCACTTCTGCTCCCTCTTGCTCTGCCAAGCAGAAGTGAGAATGGGAGGGAGATCCTGGCTTTGGGGAGAGGGAGGAGGCATTGCACTGGGCAAAAAGTCCAGGGACAAAGGACACAAAGCTGCAGGGAAGCAGGCTTCATTATTTGTAGCGCATGTGAAATAACTTGTTTTGATAAGTAGTCCAGAGGCCTTAAAAAAAAAAAAATCAATACTAGTAACCAATGCTCCTTAGCAACCCTACAAACAAAGCAGCCTCTGCAGCTTAGTTTTCATGAGCAACAGTATCTGCTTCGTTACAGTAGCAGATTTCAGTTCTAGCCTTTCAAGGGGTTCCCAGTAAGCAGGCAGCATGGGAAGGATACTGGCTTGGCACTGCACGATGGTGCCCAATCCTGCATTCTTTTCAGAGGGGGTCAGTGGAAGAACTGGGTGTACAGCATGACACAAACCCTAAGAACTGAGCAGCAGTAGCAGTTGTGTGTGAACATGAGATAATTATAAAGCTCCTCTGCTTGCTTGCCCCTTGTACTTTGCCTGTGGAGTACAATGGTACAGGAACTTAATCTCATATTAAGCTACTTCTTATATAATAATTACCATGAGTGTGCCCATGAGATGTTCTAGTTAGGATTCAGTGCAGACTGCTTACCTTAGCATAGTGCTCTCAAAATCCTTCTCCTAAAGCTGAAACTTTATCAATGGCTTTTACATAGAGGCAGATGTATCAGTTTAGGAAGGGATATTTAGTGAGTCAAAGAAGCAGAATTTGCTGATGGATCATATGTGGTATGGTGGTTAAAGAGGCAGAACCCTTTTTGCAGGATTTGCCATTTGTACCTGGGTGGGAGCAGCAGCCTGTTGTATATCCTGCAGGACAGATACTCTTGACATTTGTACTGTAAACCACCCTCACACTTTCTGTGACCTGGCATCTGTGTCCATCTTGCACATAGGTGAGGTTAATGCCAGTTGGCTTCTAATAAGGTGACAAGCAGTACAGATTTGTCAGCCTCCTTTCCATCCTCCAGAGCTCAGGTCACTGCTGGCTGACTGAGAAGATACCCCTTGGCCTTCTGCAAAACATATGCTGCTTTCCTGAGAAATATCTCCTTTCTGGGAAATTAAAACAGCCTGTGCCACAGCAAAAACCTCCTGCATGGTAGACAGGCCCCTGGCAGGCAGAAAAAGCTGCGACAAGTGCTGAGCCTGGATTTCCCTGGCCCACCTCCCCCGAGGGTTCACGTAGCACTTAGAAACACATGGCAAAAGGTAGAGCCCTTGAAGTGGAGCACTGAGCTTGCAAAACAGAACCTTCCCTGTGCTGCTGTGGCACAGTTGGCACATAGACATGAGGCCAAATTTCCCTGCCAGGCGCTTGGTGTTACTACTGCCTGGGTTAAAATGTTACTAAATCTGATTAACTGGATTTCATGTTTCCTTGCTGGGGAGGCAAACAACTGTGTTGCTGAACATTATAGGCCTGTGGTGCAAATTCTTAAGTCTGTCCCAGATTGCAGTCCTGATTCAATGGCATGGGGAAGTTGACAGGGTAACCTGAGCTTACTCTGCTTTTACCATGCACCTGCTTCACCTCGTCTCTCCTCCAACCCATCTACATCCTGCTGTAGGCCACCTCCAGAATGAAAACACAACCTGTATTTATCTATTGAATATTCAGTCAGAGAAACACAAGGAGATTTCTTAATCCATGAGAAAGCAATGCATTCACACGCTGCACAGGATGGACCTGTTGGCACTCCTGCACCAAAGTGCACATGGCCTTGCCTTCCCTCACTGCTAGCACTGCCTCTTGCAGCTCAGCATAAGAAGCTCTCTCCCTCTTCATGACCCTGTGATCAAGACACTGCCCAGCTGCCTCTGGCATGTGAGGTTATGCAGAAATAGAGCTGAGTGAGCTGTGCCGCAAATGGCCAGAGGGTTGTTCAGCACTCCCTGCCCTTGGTGGGCTGTATTAATGTGCAAGCACTCCAGCTTGTCCCTCGGGTCCCTTGCCCCATCCTAGTGTGGACTTGCCAAACACAGCTCCTGGACTTGTATTTTGGAGAAGCAGAAACTTCTCAAGTCTGATACACTGATGTCTGGAGAGTTTGTTGATATTTACTAACTTCTGTAATGACCTCTGGGATCCCTGAACAGATTTGGGCAAACCATGCGAGGCTTCTTTTCTGGCTGAGATTTATTGTGTGTGGATCAGGTTCAAATCCCATCTCAAAGGAGTCTGCAGAGTGGGGTAGAATTGAGCAACATATGGAACAGACCCGAGGAAACCGCTCCAATCCTCTGCAGAAGGAAACAGCTGAATTGTGTCTGCACTGAGTGGCTACTGTTGTGGGCCACAGAGGGTCCCTGGAGTTGCAAAACCTGTCAATGCCACCTCTCTATCCCAGCACAACTTCTCAGTGCTATATAGAGATGCTGTGTCAGAGCATGCCTATGTGCCGCTGTCATGTACAACATAAGCACTGCCGAGCTGTGCCTTTGTAACCTCCTTCCAGCAGGCAAGCTCCCAAGAGGAGGCATCCCCAGAACACACTCCAAAACAGGCAGCAGGGAACAGAAAGTTCAGAGCAAGCTTCAAGAGCCTGCTCTACTGCAGTGTCCTTGAGTGCCCTCTCTCTGCCCCAGGCCTTTGCCTCTAGTACTTTCGGCTCCTACAGCTTAATTCAGTTTATGAAATATTCCCTTCTTGTTTCTCTCCACCTTGTCAGCTCTCCAGCTCTGCTCCAGCCCCATCTCTTACAGCTTCTCCTTTCTTCCTTACCTCTGCCTTTTGAGATCATTCTTTCCTATGAGATCTTTGGATCCAAAGCACAAATCTATTCCTCATGTTGCAGCTCTGCATCAGTTTTCTCTAATTTTGCTCCCTTGATTACTTTGTCATCCAAAGCATTTGGGACAGTGTGGTTGTAAGATGTGATTAAAAATAGTGTTCAATCTATCTTGGCACGTCGGGCTACAAATCCTCACTAAAGCTTGGGGATGGTGGTGGTGTGAATTTGAGCATTGAGGATATTCCAGTTCCAAGGTACATAAAACCAATCTGCATTTTAAACTATTTCTCCCTGATGTTTGCCTCTCTGCAGTAATAAGGTCAGGCTGTTTCCTTCAGTGCTGCCTGCAGTATTTATACTTCTCATTGTTAAAATGCAATGAACTCGGCATGGCTTTCAAGGTGAGGATTTCTAGGTATGTTTCCTTAGTGCTCACCATATTGAGCCATCAGAGGCTGAGAAACCTAGAGTCTGAGAGCTGATTTTTTCAAGAGTTAGTGCAACATGGGCAGCAGCAGATATTGGGGAATGCTGATTAGTGGAGTGTTTAAAAGGAGCAAATGGGAACCTCTGTATTGCAAAGTTCAGGAGTTCCATGTGTGCTGTTTGGGGAATACTGGGTCCTGTGGGCTGTGTGTAAGAAAGTGGGAATGGAAAGCTGTCACTTGGGACAGTATCCTTTCAAAATTTGTCCAAAACTAGAAACAGGAAACCTCATAGTCAGAGCTTTACCACGACGCCAAAGATGTGCCAAGCTCTTTCTGATCCTCCTCTGTTCTCTGCATTAAAATTAAGCTCATTTGCACTACTGGAAACCATGAGATCTGTTAATTCTGAATACTTAGAGAGTCTTTGGATAGTAAGTTGATAGTTCTAGAAATGAATACTACCAAAGAACTTTGTTTCAGTGCAGCTACCCCATATTAACACAAATACAAGTGGCACATTGTTGTGGCTTTGTAGCACACGTGGAGAAAAGAATCTTTTTAGTGGTTTGGAAATACCCTTTTTCCAAGGCTTCCCCAGGTGGACTTCAGCACAAGCACCCAAATCTCAATGCACCTGTTGGGGGATCAGTGGAGAAGAATAGTGATATGGACAAGAGGATAAGTGAGAACATTGATGTGACATTTTCTCTTTTTTACTGCACCTAAAGCATCTGATCCACAGCTGCCATCTGGACTTGTACACTCTGAGGAGCTCCAGTGTCACTGCCTTGGGCTGTGCAGATCCTGGGCATTACGGACTTGGAGGATTCCTCTTGTAGGGATGCTCCCCACCTCTCCTCATGCCTCAGTAGTGCTGTAGTTACTTGGAATGGATGCCAAAGTAACTCTACAATATATAGAGGGCTGACCTTGGGCTGTTTGGCTTTGTGCCATAGGCCAAGATGGCATCATCCTGTAAAATAAACACTACCTCGTCCTTAGCACAGCAACATCTGTGAAGGATAAAGGCCAATTTGACTGCTGATGCTGCCAAACTGCCACCCCACTACAGCGTTGGGGGAATCTCAGCCACTCACCCCAGCCCTGACTGCTGTCTCCCAGCCTGCATAATGAGATGCAGAGGCTCTGATTTGCACGCCCGCAGCAGCCAGGCCTGTCCCGGCGGAGCAGCCATATGTGCAAACTTCAGGTGGCCTCGCCGGGGCTCTCTGTGCTTTAACGTGATTTATTTTTCTGAAACTCTGTTGCCTTTCCTGCCAGACTGTAAAATGTCATTTCAGCCTGTCCCCTGGCATCCTAGTTTCCATTCTGCTAGAGTTTATCTTGTTGCCCTCTAAAATTGCCTATCGCTGGATGGCTTCTCACTTCTGTTAATGGAGTGCTCTCCCTCGGCAGCCTGCAAAATGGCCTGGCAACACTGGCTGTATCTTCCTGGGGGAGGAGTTGGGGCTCAGCCTCTGAAGTCTGGTCCTGTTGGTTTGGACTGAGGCAAGGAAACACCTGTACTTTGATCTTGATTCAGATCCATATCATTATGTTCTCTATCAGCCTTCAGAAGCTGTATGGGATGTTGCTAAGCATGTAGAGTGGATGTAGGGGGAAGTTCAGGGTGGAATGTCCCCTGCTGAAAGTGACCATACCATGATTTTCTTTTTTTTTTTCTGTGAAGTGAAACTTTCATTCCAGTCAACATTTATAGAGATTTTTCCAGTCCTTATGGCTTGAGGAAGGTCTTTTACAGGTGAACCCGTGCAGAGTGCTGCTGTTTAACTAAGTCAACAACTTGAAGAAGGGACTCTTCATCAATGGCAAGGCATAAATGTCCCCACAACTGCTTGGGTGGTTTTTGTGCATACATGTGTGGCAGGGCTCGGGAGCTCTAGAGGTGCTGGGCTTGCCATCACAGGGGCTATGGGACAAGTGGCACTCAGCTTTCCTGGGCGATACTGAAAGGTTGCAGGCTGGAGAAGGGACAGATTACATAGCCACTCCAAACCTGGGCACTGGGCCTGGATACTGAGTGACTTTTCTTTGGGTCTTCTAAGCCAAATCTTCCATGTGATCCCCATGTATCTTCTGGTGTATGGGACAGTTTCAAAACCAAGACATTTAACAGTAATAGTGAAATTTCTGTGGGTTCATTGCCACTGATTCTCCTTTCATGTGACCATTTTTTGAATAAAGGGTGTTTGATAAATGATGACATAAAATGTCAATCAGTGTTGCCATTACAGATGGTGACATCTTTTGAAGAGTAAAACTTGTGTTCTGGTGACCTTGCTGCAAGTTTTAGTTTGCTGGTTTGTGTGGATTGCTGTATCCTTCAAGCAGCTGCATTTCTTGTGTGTCTTGAAGGATTCTGCTGTTCTGGAGGACAAAAGCTTAAAGTATAAATGAACATATTTATAGATCATGTAAATATTAATATAATTTATGCCAAAGTGCAGTGTACTGCACAAATATAATCTCTGCTCCCCTTGTCACACCTCATTTGACCCATATGCACTTCATCACAGACTATCTGAGGCTTTACTGTGGCCTCAGATAGCCCAGTCAATCCCTGAAAGGATTTGAAGTGCAAAAAAAGACACAGGTGCATCTACCATAAAAATTCACGTCTCCTGTCTTCTCCTTTACCCAAACAACACCCCAGCAACTCATAAAATACATCCAAGTAACACCCACAGAAATGTTTGCTGCTTGTTATCCAGTTATGAAATGAATGCAGGGACTTGTATTGAGTGGCACAGCAGATTTGTACCTGTAGCTGTGTGCACACTATTTATGCCCAGGATATATTCCATCCATTGTATTTGCAGTGCTGAGTGTAAGCACTGGCTCAAGTACAAACAGTGCCAGCTGTGCAACATGTGGCTGGACACAGCTTTGGGCTTTTGAATTTTCTGCCATACTGGGGCTGTTGGGTTTGCTCTTCTCAGCTGTTTCCATGCACCATGAAACTATCTCCCTGGCCAGTTAGGTCAGCTCCACTAGCCCCAGACTGGAATATGGCTCCTGACTGGGGAGCTGTTTGCACAGACCTGATCTCTGTTTAGTGGTGCTGCTGCTGTTATCCACTTCCCAGGGATAGGATAAGTGTGAGTGATGCATGTTTGGGCCAATCACAGGAACTTTAATAGGCTGTGGATGATACAGGTCTACTCCAGATAAGTGAGGGTCATCCAATAAATACTGTGTGAGCAAATGTATAAACACTTCAAGCATCTGATGTGCCTAAACTGGCAGAGCATCATCTTTGACAGTGACCATTTCACAGGGTGTCTGAACACAGAGGGGTTTTTGTCCTGGTTGGGTCAATGAGGTGGATTCAAACTAGTTAATGAAATCTGGCTGCATATTTAAATTGCCTCCTGCACATTCTGGTGCCATCTGAAGCTGTGGACACTAATCTTGTTGGAATTAGGCAGGCTTGTTTCCTACTAGCTGCTGTTGCTGCAGTTGACAGCAATAATGCATGAAGCAGGGAGCAGCCTACAGTTTGATTTTGACTTTGATTTCAATTTTTTTTTTCCCCAGGGAATTGGGTTTTTATGGCTGGCAAGCTGGACACACAGTCCTTCAGATATGCTGAGGCACGTGACAGGCCTGCCACGCAGCAGAAAGCTGTTTGCTGCCATAGTTCCATGCTTTCAAGGTACAAAGGATCAAATTCAGGAAGTTTTTTTTTAAAAGGGGTTACCCCAGGGATGAATTTGGCCCAGGGAGGAGGCTATAAAGCGACAAGAAACAACATAGAGGGGGGAAATGAGAGCAATTAAAAAAATGAACCTTCTTGACCCTAATTTTGCAAATCTCTAGCTGTCAAAGAATGTACCTCAACTAATTATGTTTGGATGTGAAATTATGGAATCATTATAGCTCTGATTACAAAGGTCCCCCAGCTCTTGCCTGCCATACTGTCTGGGTGTGTGCTTTCTAATATGATCTTTAATTTTAGATTTGGTTTCTTGTTTTAGCTGTCCAGTTCTCTGGAAGTATCCAGAAATAGGTCTCCAAAAAGGAAATAATTGTATCCTGCATCTGAAATGTGCTATCCTCAGCTGTCCTCCCACCTCCCTCCTTTCTCTTTCTCCTTTTGGCCTTTGGAGACTGGAGTCACTGTTATAGTTGGGCAATTATGCTTCAGACTTGAGGGGTGTACTGAACTTTGCCAAAACCTGCTGAAGCAAGTGAAGTACTCTGGCTTTGAAGGTATAGTGTGGAAGTGCAATCACTTCCCAGTTAGATACTCTCGGGGTAAGAGCAGGGCATCTAAATTTGAAGTCAAAAGGTAATATGACCCAACACTTGTTGAGTGGTTGAAATGAGTTCAGGTATCAAATTAAGCGTAGTCTCTCTGATACAAAATGTGCCCTTGGCTTCAGGATAAGGTATGAGGTATAAAGACTCAGGATTTCTGAGTGTTTCTGTAAAAAAAAATTTTCAAATATCATCATTTCAAAATATATCCCCTAGTTTGTTGGGTTTTTTTCCCTTTTTTTCTCCTGCTCTCTAACATAACTGCTGGCAAAGTCCATGTTCTTTTTCCTTTACTAGTCAGACTGCCAAGATGCTCTGCATAGTATAAGAATAATTCAGAAATCCAAACCTTTATCAGAGACCTTGCTCTAAGAAATCAATATGACCTGTCATCCCCATGCAGCTCTGAAAACAAACCTTTGCCTGCAGCTCTGATAATCAGGAGCAACTCCCCAGCAACAAATTAATGGGCATAGCCTTGCACTTGTCATTCTGAGCCTCTACATCCCTACCCCAGAGAGGAGAGTTGAGCAAGGAGAGACTGTCAGGACACCGCATCTGCAACTCTGTCCTTGTCAGCAGCTTTACAATAATGAACCAACTTTCTATGTCTGCCATGGAACAGTTGGAGAAAGCAAACAAAACAACCTTCTGCTGCAAAACACCATTCCTAAAATAGGTTTCAGAGAAATTATTACGTGAAGCAGCACAGAGAGGAAAGGATGATTCAGAAAATAGCTTGCAACAGCTCTTTAAGCAGCTTGGCATTGTATGGTAAATAATACAGGAAGGAAGGGAAACTGCAGACTCTAAATGGATGTGCTGGAAGGTCTCATCAGCACCTTAAATGTCTTTGGAGATCTTCCAGTAGCAAGGAAACACACTGCAGATACAACTGGTTTTCCTAACAATCCCCTTGGCCTCCCTGGCTCCTTGGGGAAGCTGATTTTCTGAGCCTTTGTGGGGAGTAGGGCTGTCTTGTGGGCTTGAGGGAAACCTTGAGCTTCAGTTCTCTGAATGTACCAGCCACAAGCAAATGAAAAGTGTAGGCTCAAATCTCTTCTGTGCAACTCCTACTACAGACAGCAACGAGAGCAGGATTTGATTGTGCAAGGCTTAGGGGTGAGGAGAGCAAATTGCCTCCCTGTTTCACACAGACCAGGCTCTTCATAGCTTTCTTCTACTGCTTGGCCTTCATAGCACTCTCTGCAGGTCAGCTGTTCAACAAGCACAGGTCTGCAGCTGGTGCTGAAAGCATCATCTCTGGCACCCTGAGACTGCTATTAGCTTTCCAGGACTGTGCCTTCCTGGCCTCCCCAGCTGACTGATCATATCTGTGTCCCAAAATGATGTGATCTGGCAGCGTGGTTAATTGAGTTAAGCGAACTGATATAGAACAGGTATCCTGTACTGTAACCACCACCTCTTGAGACATCGCTGTTTCTAGCTCTTGCTTGTTGGATGTTTTATTTCTCTCTCTCTCTCTCTTTTTTTTTTTAAAGAAAGAAAAGGGAAAAAAAAAAAAAAGAAGGTATGGCCATGAATTTAAAAAAAAAAAAACAAACCAGGAAGGAGATGAGGACCCAGAGAGTGAGTGTTAAGGTAGTAAGAACATGGCAGAGTTAGGAATAGGACCATATCCCCCTGTCCTCTTATCACACACTACAACAAGGACATTGTAACATGAAAGCAACCCTTCACTTGCAAGGACAAGACTGAAATGGAGTTAAAACTTTTTCTTTCAAGGCCTCTTTGTCCTTCATTTGCCCCCTTCTAGGTGTTTTTAAAGCAGTGCCCGCATGAGCCTGGAGACCTGCTGTGTTGCTTTTCAGAAAGAATTCGTGCTTGTTACAGAAATGGGCAGCAGATTATTTCATGTACATACTTCCTGCATACTGAAAAGTGTTTTTAGAAGCAGGTTGCGTGCTTCATCATCGTTCCAAACAGACACTTGCAAATGTATCCTCACTGAGACAGTAATGTGTGTCAGTGTGTGTGTATAAACAGCAATGTTTGCATGCTTAATCGGGCACGTGGCCTTTGTTAATTAGACAGACAGTTAATGCTTTATGTCTGTGGGTCTGCATGTGCAATAATTTGCCCAGAACCTCATTAATTGTACTGGCTGCCCCTCCTGTTTGAGTTCACAAAATCAAGCTGAGCATGCACACAAATCCCTTTGAGTAGGTTTCTCTAATAAAGCAAATCAGGCATCAGAGAAGACTCTTAAAGAATATTGAAAACAACAAAGGTGTAAGGGGCAACCTGGTGATTTTGCAAAGCATTTCTATGCTATCAAATGGGAGCTGCAAAGATCAGAATTCTCTTTTGCAGCTAGGGCAATCAGGACTCTTCTGTCTTTTAGTGACTTGCTGTGCATTTGTACATATATGCACCTATACACGTGTGCAGTCATTGTCCCTGTGAATTCTTTGTGTGTACTCAGTGTCGAGGTCTTCTCTGAAACCTCTGCCTGTAGGATGCAGCACCTGTCAATTACCACATCCAAAGAAACAGCCTCTGTTCACAGTAACCCAGCACTCTTATACATATGGATTGTGTGTATAGAAGGGCACATTGCTTCCAGCCACTCATTCTGAGCCCCAGAGAAGGGAAAGTAGCCGAAGAGATTTCTTGAGAGTGGAATTAGATAGATAACATTTCACTCATTGTCCTACACTGTGGTCAAATGCAGCAGTGAGGCCCCTGGGATTGGTGGTGGCTGTAGGTATTTGATTGGAGATGTAGGAGATTCTTGCTTTGTTTTCTGCTTGAGTTGTCTCAACTACAAAGGAATAAGCATCACTGAAACACAGCCTAGCACTGATCGAAATCCACATTCCCACTGACTGCGGTGCAAATGGCATTTCACTCAGGATCTTCTGGACACTGTGCCATGTTATTGTTGCCCTAGACAGACACTTCCATGGATAGAAAGGTGAAAATGCTTCAGGAGTGGCTGCCTCTGCTCCCCTCCTCGCTGTTGGTGTGTTACGCTTCTTTGAGCAGCTCTGCTTGCATCACACACCTCTATTGGCGGAGGCACAGCACGAGTTGTGACTCTGCTTTTGCCATCTGCACTGCAGTCCCCATTACGGATGCAGCACTGAGCAGCTTATTTCACAACTGACTGAAGACAAGCATGTAAGCCCACTTGTCTGTATGAGGCTACTCCTTTCATCACTCCAAACTGATATGGGGGTTGGTGAGGTAGAAGGTTCAGATCGCACAAAGCTGCTCATGTAGATGTTCTCCACAAAAACAAAAGGGCTAGTTATCATTTTATGAAAGGCCCAACCTCCAGCACAGATATGGACATACTTAAACATTGACTTAGACCTGCTGCTTGTTTTAGCCGCATTCCTAAATTGAACTGTTTGTCTGGACTAAGCCTGTGCTAGAGGAGTGTTATTTCAGTGCTGCAAATAGACAAAAATATATGTGGAAATGTAGTAATTACATGGCTCAGTTCCACCTATAGCTCCTGACTGCACTGTGTTATTACTGCACTAGAGATGACTGTGACGTAGCAAGGGAAAAGTGACAGTTAAAGTGAGTTCTTAAAATAGAGAATGGCTGTTTTGCCTTTTTGTTCCCTCCCCTTTTCTTTTTTTTTTTTTTAATTACCCCAAGCTGTGCTTGCATGAATTTAGACTTAGTTCCGTTGTTACCAGAGTTCCAATTGCTTTAGAGAAAAAATCAGTTATAGTTGTTGCTAAATAAATGTCTCTGTCCTGGCTGGGCTGCTAGGAGAGCTGGGGTGAGAGAAGCAAGTAGATGTGTCTTTAGCTGCCCTAGAACAGCTCCAGAAGTAATGTTTAATCAAAGCAAGCTGGCATTTGTCTATTGAATTGTTATCAGAAGTGCTTAGTCATTCATGTGCCATTGTGTTTCAGCACGGAGAGCAAAGGATTTATTCAGCCTGACTTGAGCTGTTTCCAGCCATTAGCATTCCCCCAACATCCGACTGATATCTTCATTGCACACTGCTAAACAAGTCACCTTGAGGCCAAGGTACTGCTGACCTCTTCTGCACAAGGCTTCTTGTTAGAGCATCCCTGGGAGATATTTTCCTCTTTACTATCACTCAGCATGCCAGCTCTTCAGCCCCTTGTGAGTGGCTGGGGGGACAAAGGGGCCTGCCTGCTCTTTGCATGCTGCTGTGGTTTCATGCCACCATAAATAACACTAAAGTTCTCCAGTAGACACTACCAGCTCCACCTTTGCTGTAAATAAGCTTGGAAACTCCAGAGCCTGGCCGTGGCATTGCTGGCATTTGCAACCAGTTTGGATCAGGAGTCTTTGCCCCCTTTTCTGCTGTGTCTCAAGAAACAGCCACTCTGCATTTTTAAGCTGTGTATGGGAGGAAGAGTGGAGGTGTGATTTGGAGTGGAGAGTGGGTGGTTGACTGACAAAAGAAGGGATGTCTGGTTTGTGTGTGTACCAGGGAGAGGCAGACAGACAGACAGAAAGGCAGACAAAGAGAATCAGTTGCTGAATGCAGGAGTGAAAGCTGATGAAGGTGTAGCCATAGAAACAGTGTGCTTAGTAGTAATGGTTCAGAACAATACAGCCCATTCCTTCAGCCTGGAGGAACCAGAATATTTTGGTGATATTTTTGTTCTGTGCTTGTGTACATCTGCCCTGGGTATGCACATGTATATCTTACATGTGTTTGTGGCTGCTGGTAAATCCATGTGTCCATAAGGACTGAAAGCACCTGGGCAAGTGGGACTGTTTAAAGGCCAATACTGATCTGAGGGGAAGGCTGGAGTGGAGCCATGGGATTTACCAAAGAGCCGAGAAAGGGCAGCAGAGCAGTGGCAAAGGATGTGAGGGTGGAGCAGGTAGAGATGTGAGATGGTGACTCTACCCAAAACATGCCTGTTCCTCTCTGAGAGCAGAACAGTACCCCAGGAAAAGCCTCTTTCTTTCTGTCTTTGCCTGGGTGGGTACAGGGTGGGCCATGAGTGTTCTCTGCAGATGTAGGTTTATCCTTGATTTCAGATGGTCAAAGTCTGTGCTGCTGGGTCATGTGCTCTCCATGGTGCCAAAATCAGCTCTCGAGTGATCTGCCAGATTAGGAATCTGATCCCTCTGAAAACTAACCCAGCAGAAAGGGAAAAGACAAGCACATAGTTTCCAGCTGGACCAGTTCCCTGGCTTGGCTGATGCTCATGCCAACAGAAGGACAAAGGTAGGGACAGGAGTGGGGAGAATGTGAAAATCCCCTTTCCTTGGCAATTGGAACTAAAGTCGTTTTAATTACAAAACCACTGCTCCATGAGTCTACTGTCTGCACTGAAAAAGCCAGGGGCTGGGATGAGAAGCATGGTGAGCTGACTTTCCACCCAGTGAAATACTGCTGTGTTTGCTGAGAGCTCAGTGGTGATGCTGGAAAGCAAAGCTGGCCAGTAACAGTGCAATGCTTTACCTATGATTCTAGCCACAGTTTGCTTGAGACTTAGTATTTAAGAGGTCAGTATTTGTGAATCTCCACTGATTGCTCCACAGCCCTGCATGCCTAGCAGGTGTGGGAAGGAGTTAGAGTAGTGGTGAGTGGCTGTGTATTGGGCTGAAAGAATATTAAACCTAATCTGCACAAGAGGGAAATTGCAGCTGAGCTATCTCTCATCCAGCACACATCGTGCTTCAGGTTGTATCTTTTAAATTGAAATGGCAAATTCAATATTTGGGCTGTGTGGGGGCAATATTTGGGGTTTTCTTATGTGTATCTTGCTGGGAAAAGAGAATTATGTTGGAGTTTGCTCTTTTTAATACAGTTCCTATTTAAACATTGTCACGTCTGCTCTGCTGTCTAGTGAAATTGATGTCACATGAGCATGTCACACGAACATCAGTGTCAGAAACTGTTCTCATACAGCTGAGGTGTAAGAGCAGCAAGCTGTAGCGGAGGGTGAGCTGCAGAAAGCATCACCACCTCTTGCCTTGCATCCTGAAACCAGGGCCTGAGGTCGAGCTGAGGCTCCTGTGGCTGTGGCTGTGCCTGACTTTCCTGCACCCTCTGTGTTTTTTCTTCTTCCCCTCCCTGAGCACTGTAGCCTAAACCCAAAACAATAACTAGAGGAAACCTCTGGCTGCATAGTTCTCATTCCTGAGCTGAGTTGCATATGGCTTTGCTTTGGGTGGAGACAGGCTTGTACTCAAGCTTGGTTTTGCTCCTATTGTTTCTGACCTGAGTGAAGCATAACTGCCATACTGCCTGGCCTCGCTGAGTCCCGACCTTCCCACAGCACCACTGGTGCTGCTACTGGTGAAACTTTCCCAGCCCTGACATCTCTGAGGCTGTGTGCTGGGCACCCAACCCAAGCCCCAGGGCCTGTGAGATGGGAGGGTGGGCTGTGTTCAGCCTCAGACCTGCCCAGCACAGTCAGAGAGGTAGAAAAGGGACTTCAATGTCATAGATTCATAGAATCTCTTTATAGCTATTTTCATACCTCTGCTCTAAGATGGTTATGGCTGACCCCAGCACATGATCAGTTATGCCTGTTATGAGAAGGTATCCCTGCATGTAAGGATCAAGCATATGTAGTGCCAAAGTCTTTAGCATACCTACTCAAGATGTCACACTGGGGAGCCTGCCTGGTTTCATGGTATGTGTGAGAAAATAATGGACATGACCCAGCAGCTCTAACTTGGGCGAAACTTCTTGGGGAATGAATATAATCAGAGATGGGATCTCTCATTCCAGCCTCATGTCTTTTAATGGTAGGTTTTATTTTGCATGGCCTCACTTTGAAATAACTTGTGTCTTTGTGCTTCAGTGAAATCAGATTTTTAATTTCTTTTTTCTTTTTCTTTTTTTTTTAAATGCCACAAGTTTGGGAGGTGTTTTCTGAGGGAAAGTGCACGGTTAGGACCTTAGTTTCTTTTGAATGAGCAAATGTTCTGCTTTGAAATGTCAAGTGGTTCCCCTATGAGGGAAAAAAATGAAGCAGAACCAGAGTGGATGGAGGGAAAAAGAAAAAGTTAAAAAATCATGGACCTTCAGACTCTAGTCTTCTTTTATGAAAAAATTACAGTGCCCTCAGAAGTTAGTTGAAGGCATAATAAAGCTGTGCTTGAAGCAGCCAGACAAGAAACATTGATAATGTAGTGGGTGACAGGAAATCCTTTTTCCTGCTGCTGGGGAGAAATATGGAGTGTGAAGCAGATAACTCTGCTGCATGCACTTCTCTCTGATTGGGATGTTGCAGGAAAATGTCACATCCTCTTTCTGGCTATGGGATTTATCCAGAATTAATCCCTCTTGTTGTGTGCTCGCTGGTCATAGCAATGGGCAGAAAGCAGAGGAAGCCAACCTGCTCTGCCAGCTGCAACTGAGCCTCACAGGAGATTCAGTGCAGGGAATGAGGGGTTTTGACCCACCAACCCCATCCCTTGGTCCCAGCAGGACCTGGCCAAAAATGCTCCTGCCTTCAGCCCTGCCCCCTGCCTCTATTGGAGCCCCTCAGCCTGCTGCAAGTTGCTCTGTGCAGCCACTTCCTCGACTGTGAGGAATGGCATTTGGAGGTAAACTGTCACCTAATTTAGATTTATCTTTGAATGCTGGTTATAAACTGCTTGTCAGACCCAGGTTTCCTCTGCTCATTCCCCATCTGGATTGGCTGTGATATTGGCCTTACAGGCGCAAGTGTGGCAAATATCATACCTGTGACTGTAACTGAGATGCCACCTGTATCTTCCAGTGCTTCCACACTGTAGCAGAAACAGTGATAGATTTTTCTCTTGCTTTGTTTGTTGTATCTATTTCAACTCTAAGCTCTTGCCACAAATTACTATTTTACATGCCATGCCCCTGCAAAGATATGGCAATGTTCAGACTCCATGCGGTCTGGGGCTGCTGCAGTCCCTGGAAAAATTGTTCCTGCACACTTCAGCTGGATGTCAGACTTGGGTCAGGGAATGGCTCCAAGTGGAGTTACTTGGGCAGGTGATGTCTGGCTGGAGAGGAGACCAGCCTCCCTAGTGCAGAGCAGGAGCTGCTCCAGGATGCTCACTTTCAAAGTCTCCAGGAAGGAGAAGGCATCACATGGCACCACATTGGGTCACTGCTCACACACATGCTGCTTCTTGTGGGTGGGCTTGCTCCAAGTCATGTCCTGCCTGAAGGCATGAGGAGCAGAAGAAAGGTTTCATTATCTCATGAACCCTGTTGGCTGGAGTGTGGGTAGGATCCTGTCATGTGAGCCCTGTGGCAGCTTTGGGGGTGGAAGATGGTCAGGTTGTGTTGTTGCACCAAAAATGAACAACAACCACATTTGTTCCCTCTCACATAGGCAAGAAAGTGTAAAGATTCTCAGAACTGGGGAACAATTGCTTCATCCTCATGTCTCATAGTGAAAAAATGATTATGGGAAAGGAAGCTCTTTTCTACTGGCCTGAAAGCCCATGAACTAAGCTTGTTGTGTGCAGAGGTGCATGAAGGGCAACGTTTCTGTGTGCACAGCAAAGAGCAGCAAATGCTGCCAAAAGTTCTGCATCTACAAACTGAGATACTGCATCACATTTTCATTGAATTACCCAGAACTCTTGGGTCTGGATGGCTTGGCCTGAATGCTTGATGGGAATAGATGTTCTTCCAAAAATTTCCAGTACATTTCATCTCATATTAAACCAGGAATAGCACAAGAACAGTCTTTTGTACTAGCTGGCACCTCCTGGCCCTGGCCCCAGCCACAATGCAGACATGCAGAGGCTGATGCTGCAGTGAAACACGCTGAAGAGAGCGAGATGGAGTCTTCTGGACCTTGAAAACAAGGCTATAAAACACATGCCAGAGTTTGCACCAGTTCTGCCAGTAGTTTTCCAGCCTGCAATTCCAGCTGTAGTGTGTTTTTGAAGGAGAAACTGATAACTAGTGCTGGGTCTGGCTCAGGATGGGTATGCTGCCTTGGACTGAGATCTTGGTGTACATTTTGAAATTGAGCTCAGATGAGTGCAATGTGTAGAATGCACTCCTTTACTCCAGATTACCTCCATGCTTTGGAGAAATGTTGTTGCCAGTTTTGCCACTTGAGCTTAGATTTCCTCCAGTTCTGACTTCCTCCAGTCCTTTTTGGCACCAAGACATGAAGCCCTTTCCCCTCCATCTTCTCATCCATATCTGGTATCAGCATCACATAGTTGTCTTGTAGAAGTGTTTCGGGTCAGTGGGTAGCTAACAGCTGGGGTAGCTTCAGTGGATGGACCCTGCTGAAAGAAACTCCCCTTTATGAGGAAGGAAGCTGTTTAAAATGCTACATAAGTGTGAAAAAAAAAAAAACAAACCACCAAAACAACAAACCCCAAAACACAAATAAATGCAAAGCACAGACTTTCTCTAGGGAAAGCTGCTGAGGGACACACCTTAAGTGCTGGTATGGGAGGCAGATAGATCCCTTGCATTTGCTTCTGATATTTTCCTTTCTTGTCACGGGTGTTTCCACATATTTACTGAGACGCTCCCAGTGCAGGGTGCCAGTGCTTGTACAAGCTTTCCTGGCATCAACTGAGCCTGCCATCATCTGAGGAACCAGTGCCCAGCACCACCCCTGTCTTTCATGTTCTTCATCAGCATGTCAAGATGTTCTGTCTCTTGTCCTTTTGCTTCTTGGCCAGGGAAGAATTTTTCTTTTTTTCTTCCCCCCACCCCTTCCTCTTTCATCTCCAGTTTCTAACCACTGAACCCACCATGTTCATTTGCACAGCCCACCACAGCTGACAGTTACTTAGGGAAATCTGCATCTTCAAATCCTCTGATTGATAAGTCAGGGAGGTGGTTGGGGCCCCGTGCCTGGAGATATTCAAGGTGATGCTCGACACGTGTCTGGACAACCTGATCTAGTTGAAGATGCCCCTGCTTACTGCAGAGAGAGTTGGGCTGGATGACCTTTGGAGGTCCCTTCCAACCGAGATGATTCTATGAGCTCAGAAAGGTTGCCTCTTGGTCCTGGGCACAGCTTAATCTTTTGGGGAGCTAAACACAACAACAACCACGACAACTAAGGAAATACAGCAACTCAAAACTTGCAGTGACAATGCTTTTGTATGTACATATGCTAGCAGCCTGGCGTATCTATGTACATGGCAACCCAGGCTGGGCTGCCAGCTCCTTGGAAACTTGGAAATGCTCACAATCACTCTGTGTTCTACACTAAGACAGATCAGTTTTAAAGCTCAGCTAAAAGCTGCATTGCTGACACGAGCTGTAAGGCCTGTCATGTGGATATACCCCCACACAGATTTTTGACAACTCAGCAAACACAACTTACCTTTTTGCAATGCAATGCAAGATGCAATACAATATTTCTCCTGCCCTCTAGACACTGGATTTTGCCCCAGAGCAGGGTGTGATATCATCACCAGAGAAAGATATGGTCTATAATAGCCAAACATTTTTAACAGCCTGTCAAAAGCCATCAGGACTGAGACACCAGAGCTGGTCTTTTTTTTTTTTTTTTCTCATATATATATAAACAAATGAACAAACAAACAAACAATTAAATAAATACATATATGGCTGAGCCAGATGCATGCTGGCAGGTACAGGGAGGTAGATTCATTTCTCTGAGCCACAGAAGCCACTTCTGTCACTAAAGCACTTTGCTAGGGCAGGAGCTGGCTGTGTTTCCAGCAGTCTTCTCCCCCGGGCCCCTGGCAGAGTGGTTCACAGGATAGTCCTTCCGCTCGGGCCATGCCCACTCCAGCCTGCTCCATCTGCTCTGGGACCATGTGCATGGCTGGTCCTCACCAGAGGGGAGGTTAAGACTTCCACGTGCTGTTAATTTCAGCAGCTTTCCCCCCTCCTCCCCTTTGTTAGTGCTGAGAGCCCTGCACTCTGGCTCCCATTAGCAGAAGCTGGCACGAATTAAAAACAAATTTAGCCTTGGTGTCTGTGTTCTCAGTGAATTTCACCTCAGCTGATTATCTTATGGCTTGTTGACAAAATGGTACGTGTGTGCGGAGAGTCTGTAGCAGGTCCCTGGAAAATGCCAAATGAGTCACTTTGGGAATGCTAAAACACATCGCTCCACATGGAACATGCACATGTGCCTGCAGCTGGGAGGCAGCAGGGCGAGAACAGGGCATCCACCACAATTATTTCTCTCAGTAAATGATTTTTTTTTTTTCCCCCCTTTCCCCTTTTTCTGGTGCATGTGATCTAGCTGCTTTGTCCTGATAACTGCATCTGCTGTTTCAGACTCATCATAATCAAACCTCCCTGCCTCGCCTCCATCTCGGAGTTGCCAGGCAGCGGACTGATGGCTCCAACGCCCATTGGGAACCCATTACTCAACTCATCTTGTGCTAGGGATTATTCACATTCTGCTGATGATATTTATGGTCACAGCTGCTAAAACAGTGTTTGCACATTTATGCTGATTTGATTAGCTAGTTTAGTCATCATAGCTTCTAAGAGCAGGATCTGGCCATAAAATTGCTTTCTGCTGCGTGTGACTCGCTAATGGTGTGTCACATGAGAGCACGAGCCTCGGTGCAGTGCAAGGGCTGGAAGAGACCATATGGTGCAGCCAGAGTCCCTTCTACCACCTCCAGAAGATTTTATACCCTCTGCAACCTACTGCATGCAAAGGATTATCAGCTCTGTTGAATCATGTAGCCATTCATCCACCTTGATGACATCCCAGTGAGTTAACAGAGTTTGGGGTAAAACTAGCCCTAAATTGGCTGTGCCACTGAACACATATGGTGTTCTTGCTCTCTGTCAGCTTTTGTCCCTTAGGTTGCTCAGAAGCTTCTCCGATGCTTGCAGAGTTGTTTGGAGCATAGTGGCAGCCCATGGATTTGTGCTGCTATGGTTATATCTGAAATACTCTCTCTTTTAATTTTTTTTTTTGTCCTGTTGGCTGCTCCTTGAGTGAGACATGCAATCCCCAGTTATACCTCAAACCTCTTCTTGAGGCCTCTGCCTGATGGATATGGGCATGGCTCACCATCTGGCATTATCTGTGGGTGATGGAGCTTTCTCTGTGGCAGCCATGACAGAAATAAACTCACTCCACCTTAAACCCAGCTCACTGCCATTTCAAAGGGAAAAAAAAAAAAAAAGGCTAAAACCTTGTTTTACCCCACAGGGGTTTCTGGATTACTAACACTACTATAGATATGTTTTAACCATCTGTGTAATTCTGAAGTCTTTCTGGATGAAAAGGAAGCATTAGTATAATGAAATAAGTGCTACATAAGGAGTGGTGTGCTCTTAATAATTTTAGGGTTACTTAAGCATTGGTAATGTGTAGTTCAACCTTTCTTTGTAGTGGTTTGTGTGGCCTTGACTTGAGAGGCAATGCTGGGGTGGATCTGCAGACATATCCTCCAGCTGAATTCCCTCCCTTTAACAGTGTTGGGTCTGTTTCCTTGCCTTTGCCACCATTTCAAAGAATCCTTTCAGAGACAGTTTTGCTGTTTCCTTCAAAATTACCTGGGTTGGTGGTTTTTTTTTTTGTTTGTTTGTTTGTTTGTTTCCGCAGTCTTCTCAGGCAAGTGCACTCACACACTGCCATGTTTTAGTTTTTTTCCTTTGGTTTCTTTGAGCTTATCCTCTTCTTCCTCTGATCCCCTAGGGCTTTCAATTACTTTTAAATGTTCTTCTGGCCTTCTTCCTGCAAAAAGCTGCATGCATCACCTTGCCTGTGGCCCTACCCAGGCAGGTCCTGAGCAGGATATAAAGCAGTTGCTCATCTAGGATGTTGAAATTGGAGTCTCTCTGGCTGTAAGACACCAATAGTACCAGATCTCCAGCTCCTCCCAGGTGGGACTGTAAGTGTAAGAGGACTAAAATCAGCAGCTGGTTATGTTATAGGTGGATTTGGTTTCCCTTTTGTCATTGTAAAGGGGGAAATGGCCCCTGCTTAGCACTGTGATGGGTAGAGGTGAGGTGGTGGCTGAGTGAAGCTGGTCCCAGCTATTCCTTAGGGGCAATATATGGGAGCAGAGGGGAATGGTTGGGGAGAACAAGAGCCTGGACACCTTTTGGGAGAAGTCAGCAAGACAAAAGTGGAGCCAGCGTTTGTAGTGGATGTGACTTCATTAGCAGCTGACATTTGGTTTTAGGAGGACTGTCCTGAAGTGAATGAAGCAATTGCAATGATTCTGTATTTTCTTAAACACAGTATAAATAAGACAGTGTTTAAGGAAATACATGTTCATTGTTTTAAATGTTCACTGTTTTGAGGTGGACATTCAGCTCATGAAAACGAGGAATTTCCCTGAGGTTTATGGAAAATATTTAACCATCATGGTTGTCATTTCACTAGACAAATGTTGCCTTCACTCTTGCACTATGATGAGGACATCAGCTTTGACCTTGGGCAGTATCTGCTGCTTCAGCCCTGGCCTTGGAGGCCCTGTGGAGCAGTGTCCCCACTGTACCCATCCTAGGCTCCCTCTGCGAAAGGTCTCCAGTCCTAAAGATGTTGGTATGACTGAAAGAGATTGTTCAGCTCTCTTCAGAGAAGGGGATGGCTTGAGAGATTCAGACTAAGCAGAGGAAAGGTAAAGTGAGGATTAGGCAGGGTCCAGGCACCCACATGTTCCTAATTTGAAAACATTGCTGGATTTAATGACAACAACTCAACAAGGGAATGGTGCAGCTTTCATGCATGTTCAGCTCCTCAACTGTGTATTAGCTTGGAAGTCCCACTCAAACCACTCATTTCGAGCTGCAAGGTTCCCCTTCTGGGATCTGTGTGGCATGGCTTAATCATTTCTAGAAGAGCCCTGTTGGATGCTTTCATTCTGTTTCATCTCAGCAAAATGTTTGATTGTTTTTTTGCCATAAGGATTTAACACCTTAATCAGGGCTTTGTGTTTTCTATCCTGAACCTCAAAGTGAAGGTAGAGGGCAGATTTTGGAGAAACATGTCCAGATTTATACCAGGTTTTGATCGTGCTTATCCCTTCTGCACAGATTGTTTGCCCATATGAAGCAATTCCCCATCTTGCCCACATTAACATTTCCTGATGAGCCAGTGTGTTAATTTTGTGCTCCATGGTTCTCTGCTCAGGGGCTTCTGCTGGCAGAGCGGCTGCCTTCCCTTCTGTTAAACCATCCCACACTACCGTGCCCTCAGCTCTCATTGGGCTCTGTCAAGTTTGCAAATCCATTCCTCCTTCCCCTTCAAGTCAGGCAGCACGTTTTCTCCCCCAGATTTTATCCAAGAGGAGTGTTTTGTATTACCATCTCTTTAATTAAATAGACATGCCAACTCGATCGAGACATAAAAGGCATTGTACAGAAGCTCGCTGGCACACTGTCAAGCAGTGTCCCCCATTTGAGCTGATAAACTCAAGGAGAAGCTGCCCTTTCAAGCCTCTAGAAGACTAAATACCAAGCCAAGATGTGATACTGCAAGGCCATGATAAGAAGGGACTAAATCATGAATGCTTATTGCATGGGAAGAAATAAAAAGAAGAAGGGAGCCCTGCACTCCAGCAGCAGCAAGGCCCCGTGTGCACCTTTTCTATAGCAATCCTCACTGGGAATGAGGTGGGAACAGCAGTGTTTCCACACCCTGGCACAAGCACTGCTTCCCTTCCAGTATCCACTGTAACTGCAGGGATGCAGGAGCCAGCAGTGGGAAATGCCAGGAAAAGATGCACTCAATTAAAAATAGAGAGAAAGTCCCTAAAGCTCTGACATGGTTTTGTCAAACAGGACTTGCAACAGATGATTCTTGTGAGGATTTCTCACTCTTGGGAAATGCTTCACGGTTTGTCATCACTGGGGAGCAGCAGCAGGAAAGACGTGAAGAACAGAACAGGCCCAGGAGGAAAGGGCATTCAGAGAGCTATAGCTGAAAAACCAACATGGAAATTGTATTAAAAATGTTTGTTCTCACTGTTCACAACCTGGACACTGTGACAGTCAGAGGTGGGAAGTGAAATTGTCTCATTACAGTCAGTTCTAGGAGCTTAGATCCTGTGACTTGACTCTTCCCCCCCCCAAATCAGGGTGACAGTGCAAAACCCCCTCCCTCCCCTTAGATAAGGATTCTCTGGGTTTCCTGAGCTTTTGGGCTTTGTTCTGCAACCAGGAGGGCTGTATGCTTCTTATAAGAAAAAGGTGAAGCGCTGCATTTACTCTCCCTTGATTCCTGGAGCTGGTGCTTTAAGAAGCATCCCTCCCACCTACCTGCCCCTTTACCGCACCAAAAATGTCACGAGTGTTGCAGTAAACCCACAGGGATTGGGAAAATCGCTGAGCAGAAGCGGCACTGTGATACCATGGTGATGGTTGCTACCGAAAATCCTTCAGTGGGTACAAGCGAGGCAGAAGGGAGGCTGCTCCACCGCCGGGCTGGGGAACCGAGCCCGCAGCAAACAGCCCAAGGGCTGGCTGCTAAATTTAGATTTCCCAGCTCTTGTTCTCCCTGCCGCCCTGGTTTAAGAGAGCATGCCTGTTTCTGGCTTTTCTTTTCTTTTGAACACCTCCAGCAAAGGGGCCGAATGCATTGTCAAAAAAGCCTCAGCTCTCGGCGGGCACTGTGGGCAGAAGTTACGAGGTTTGCCTGCTGCCTGCCCCGGAGTCCCTCTTGCCCCAGCTCTTGCTTCTTGATTTCCATTGGGCAAGCCCAGCATTGCCAGGTAAAAACTACACGGCCTGGCACGAGGGGCTGAGAATCAGTATCTACTCTAATACAGCTCTTCCTTCTCCATCACCCAATTACAGTGCAGGGTCATTTTGGAACCCATAACAGAGTACAGTCTGGTGTACCTCCAGCCAGTCACCCCCTCTAGGTGCAGAATTTTTACCTTGCCCGTTGTGCTGCTATGAAAATGCTGAACTTAAGCAGTGCATACTTCAGTATTATTTTGTACGACAATTCAGTAACTTCATAACTCCATTTTTGGATCAGCCCATTCAAGCTGCTTTTCCTCTGCTTCCCTATGCAAATGATGTCTCTTCTGTCTGGGTAATGACAAGCTTTTACTGGAAGGTTTGTACGAATGATGCTATTATGCTACATCTCCCTTGCAGTGCATTAGGACATCTCGTTACAGCAGCCTTGTTTCTTATTAACACTTGACTTCAGCCATCCAGACTTGCATGCTAGGGGAAATGAGTGGGCTGTTATTTATTCTGACCTATTTGTCTATTAGTTGCAATGACTATCTGGGAATGCATGGAAAGAAGCTTCAGATCTTCCTCTGCAGACATGCTGGAGCAATGTGCTCTTATCAGATCAGCAGAGCTCAGATGCTCAGACTGAAAGATAGGGTTGCTTTGCTCTCAGCTTTTTGCATATCCTAATGGATCTCATTTGCTCAGCCCTGAAGGGAGGTCATCAAACGAGTCTGTCCTGCCGCCCCCAGCCTCAAAGGGAGCTGCAGGGTGAAGCTAATAAATCAGCGTGCAGCAGAACTGCTGCACTCCAGCCCCGAGCCGCTGGGGAGCGTGGGCTGGTGCGGGCAGGAGCTCTGCACAGGCTGGCATTGGCAGCAAACAGCCTTCACCATGTACAAAGGACAAGCTGGGCATTTGCTGTTCATAATTAGGGCTTCTGGTCAACTCGTGTGAGTCAGCAAAGGCTTCTGTCTACATGTGGTTGTGGGTACCTGCTCCAGGAACAGGGCCTGCTATGAGGAGGACTGTGCTATGTGTCTCTGCCTCCTGGAATGGCTGTTTCATTCTTGAAAGCTTTTCTTTACAATTTGTGGAGTGGGAGGAGAAAAAGAAACCCTTCTTCTCTTACATCTGCTTTTGCTCGAAAGTTGTAAAATATGGACAAGATGGCAGATCAGAATTTGAAGGCAGGCAGGAGGCTTGGCACAATTCCAGAGCTTGCACAAGCATTACATTAAACTCTTGAACTTCTGTGAAATGTTATCAATGTCCTCACTTCACGTACAAGACAACAGCAGGGAGGATTGTGCTGACCAGCCCAAAGCATGCTGAGCAAGCACTTGCCTTGCTCAGAGTTGGGGGTCACACCTTTGGACTTGCCTCAGCTCTCCTTCACGTGCTGAGCACAGTTAACCCTCAGGGAATTGCTGTCTGTTGGCACATCTCAAAGCCCACTCAATTTTCTGGGCCTCTGAGATGCTCTGAGAGCACAAAAGTGGTTAAGCAAACTCCCTAAGTTTGTAATTGCCCATTTTGGCTGCACCTCCAGAGAGTCCACTCCAGGCACATACAGGCTGTGGGGAAGCTTGCTAGTTATTTTGGAGGGGTCACAGCTTCTATCACACAGCTCTCAAGCTTGTTGTCTATTTTTAAGCATGCTAAAATTGCATGTGTGCCACAGAGCTCGTGGGGCATTTGGGCTATCTGCACAACAGACGACTTGCTGTGCCAGTGCCAGTTCTATGTGAACACCAAGCACAATCATTCACTGCTGTCTGCATAGAGAAGGAAGAAAAAAAGTCACATCTATTGTAGTCTGTCAGCTTCCCTGGCCACTCCAAGCCACTGACTCTGAAGACTTTTCTACTATACCCATATAAAATACATCCTGCCATTCTGTTCCTGGTAATACGCTTTAGACTCATATTTTATGCTGCTTTCAAAGTTCACAGGCAATATACTGATACCAGGGACATGCTGTCCCTTTATTGGGCACTCTGGAAATGTCTGAGGACAGCAAGCACCTTATTTCTTCTGTAACTCTCCAGAGATTTATATGCCAGTGTAATGGATTGGGCAACTAGCAGCAAATGGACATCTCAGACACACAGCTCTGCCTATAGTTTGGGAAGAGAATGACCTTTGCATTCTTTAGTTGTAATTTGAATAGGTGGATGAGGAGAAAATAACTGAGCACCTGCAAAGCCAGAACTAAGCAATCTGAAAAGGAACAGCTGAGCTCTGGACGTGAAACAGGGAGTTCAGGTCATTTAAAAGGTTAGAGGGGATGCAGCTGCTGCTGAAGTGGTTTGTGCATGCCACTGCAGCTTCTGGGACTGACTTTTGTGTGAACAGGGAGTGCTTAGGAGATGTTTCAGCCTGGGATGTCAGTATTGACCACCAAAAAGACCCACAGGATGTGATGTCAAATTCCAAGAGTGATGACAACAGCTGGGTCCCAGACTTTAAGCACACTAAAGGTGAGTTGTGGCAAGGCACTTCAGGGAATTTGACAACAGACTGAGTTATTTGTCTAAACATAACTTCTCTCTCCTGTCATTTGGGTTTGAGTTTGAATCTGGAAGTGCTATCTTTGCTGTATCACTTGCTTTTGTAATGAACTTTCCAGGTGAATGCATGTAGAGGACTCCTTGTGTATCACAGATTTGTTATTATGCAGCACAAGCACTGCTCAGAGCCTAGAAACCACTGTCAGCAGAGTCTGGATGATGCCAGGGATCAGCATTAAAGCAAGTTCTGCTGCAAGGGGAAACTATTCAACCAGAGATATTTTTAACATGATACTTAAAGAGGTATATATGGGAGAACATAAGTTCGTGCTGGACCTTACTATTACTTATCACAGCTTTTAAACAGGCTTACAGGTTTCAAATTGGACCTCAGCTACAGCTAGTTACACTGCTGGTATTGCCAGTGCACCCATCAGTTGGCAATGTGTTGCTGCACAGGAGTGACATGAACTGGTCCTGTCCTGTGCACTTGGACCAAACTCTATCTGAACTTTATTTAAAACTTCCTTAGGAATCCACTAAAAGTTCAGGTCTTCTCACAGCAGTTCTGTGCCTGGGTAGTAGATGTCAGAAACACCAGCAGATAGAGTATAATTTTAGTCTCCTAAGTTGCTTTCCAGTTTGGAAATGGCCTGTGAAAAGCCTGTGTGTAATAAGACATCGGGGACTTACTCATCTGGGGTCTCACATGGACCCTCTTCATGCTGTGGTTCCTTTCTAGAGTGATAAAGCAGAAGTCATTGGTGTTAATTTAATGGAAAGTCCCAGCACCCTCTTCCAGATGTGTAAACTACCACATCCTAAAGGAGGTGAAGCCCAGAGCTGTAATATTCACATGCAGAACCCTCTGCCATATGTGAGTGTTGCTAGCTGCAGGCTCTCCCAGCCGTGTCCCGCAGGTAATGGGACACTCCTGGCCGTAATTAGCGATTCCGGCTTTGTGCATCTGTAACAGATGATGTGGCTATGCATGATTTATGCAGCACAGAGACAGCTTTGCATGCGGCTGGGATGTGACGTTGGTGCCTCTTTATGTGCTTCAATAGCACAAGGCAGAAGCTTAATGAGAAGGTTATTCATGTCCTCTCTGCACCACTGATTTTGCTGCTGCAAGTATCTGCAGGTCTGCAGAAAAGTTCCTGGCCCTCTGTGGGGTGTGAGCTTCCTCTGAGGGTTTCTCCACGGAAGGGAGGATGAAGAGGCAGCCAGTGGCACAGCCTGCACCTCTGTCCTGCCACTTCCAGACATAGTCATTTCTCCTTTCCTACTGCCTCTGTGCTTGGCTTGCCTGTAGCTTAGCTGGTCCTCCTTCTCATCCCCAGCAGAGAGTTGCAGGGCAATCATTTGCTGCCACACACTATAGGCGAGGTCTTCTTCAGAACCTCCTCATTTAAACATCCCCTGTCCTTCCAGGTGTTCAGCACATCTGACTTCTCTGTTATTACAGTTAATACAATGTTATTACAACATTAACTGTAGCAGATTAATTGTACAGATAGAGTTCACCTTGGCATATATCTTCAGAGATTATTCAACTGAGGGAAAGTTCATTACAACAGACATTGTGGGCAGCCTTGCCCTCTTAAGCAGCACTATTTGTGACCAATTTTCTATCTGTATAGGTCTTGATCATCCTGTAGAAAATGGACAACCCCGGAAGAGAAGACATAAAGGTGTGGACTGTATGACTTAGGCTAACCCAAGCTGGATTATTCTGATGGAAACTGAATTGGAAGTAGCCACAGAGACATACAGAATGTAATGGAACTGGAAGGCATTAGAGGAAATCCTCAGTGAGGACACAATTTGGTCCAGAACTGACTCTCATCCCCTGTCTAAAATGAATGAGTGCTTGCAAGGCTGAGGTGGGAATGAGCCTGACATGCACCAAATATCATAGAATCATAGAATCACAGAATGGTAAGGTTGGAAGGGACCTCAAGGATCATCTAGTTCCAACCCCCCACCATAGCATATCATGCATCAGCTCATAGAATATGTGTCCTGGAAGGGCTCAAGGAGCAAGCCTCTGACATGGGATGGTACCTCTCCATAGCATCCTGCCTTAGAGTACTCAGCATCTGTATCATGGTACCAAGAAAACATCCAGTATCACCTGGTACAGAAGATCCTCAGTCCTGCTGCCCCCCGCCCCAGTCTTCAGCCCCTCCTGAATGCTGCAAAGGCTTACTCTGACCCTTCATAGAACACAAAAACATAACAGCCCAAATAAAACTCATTTTAGCTTGTGCTGTAGGAAGGAGGCACCCAAGGGTCTTGAGCAGACCTTGACATGGCAGATGAGATCAATAGAGCTGGTTTGGCCACCTGCAGCGAAATATTTCTGTCTTGGGAGGCACAGGGATCAGCTCTACTGACATCCATCACTGCAGCACTGTGCTGGGGCAGAATGGGCCCCTTTGTGCTTTGCCAGTGTGCCTTGCCAGAGAAGTGCTGGGGATCAGATCTCATCTCACCTTCTCTTTCCTGTTGTGTCCCTGCTCCCACTGCACTTCCGTGAGGGCTCAGACAGCCACTCTCAGCTCTTGTTCACCCTGTGCCAGCAGTGTCAGATCTCTCCTCTTTGTGGCTGGGGTGGACTTTGCAAGCCTGTTTGGAAAAACTAGGGTTAGTGTGACACTGGTGAGCACCACAGCCAGATAAAGCTGCTCCTGGCACTTTATCTGGCCTTACTGTGCTGAGGGCAGCTGAACCACAATCCATATGGGGTTAAATGCTGAGCAAGGAGTAGGTAAACAATGTTACAGGACAGTAAACAGGGTGACAGACCCCAACACAATGGGCTTGAGCTGTTGTGGTACTGAATGCCCCTAGTGCTGTGATGCAGGTGGACTCAGGCTTGGTGCAAAGTGGGAGAGATGCTGGAGCACAAGCACACTCCCTCAGATCTTGTCTTTCTGTGTTCCTGGTGAATGAAAGTGTTTCCCATATCTCTTCTCCCTATTTTCCTCTTTACTGAGATCCCAGTGCAGGTGCTTCACCTCCCCAGGCCATGTCCTCTGCACTTCTCCTTCAGGAAGTTCACAAATAGGTGGCTGGGGTGGGCTGAGATCATGCCTGGGAAGCTAGCAGTGTCCAGAGCCAAGGTCTGGCTGTTGTGCTGGTCTTGTTATTTCTACCTGTTGATTTCATTCCCCTGTGTGTATGTCTCTGTGTGTGTGTATGTGTTTGAGGAGGCTGCTTTGGTTTGGGGGGTGGTGTTAGCACTGCTTAAAAATAAACTCCAATCTGCTAAAAATTTGGCATTTCACTCCCACTGAAGGGGGGTTTAGAATTGAGGAATCTGTAGTGTAGGAGGCAGGTTTTGCTCAGGCAAGAGGCAGTGTACCCCTCTCTGCTGAGCATCTCTGAGAAAGTCCTTGTCCTTGAGACAGCAGAGACCCACTGTGCTGCAGTGCTAGAGGCTGGCTGAGGGTGCCTTGCAGCAAGGTTTTGGCCACAGTGACTGATTTTCTACAGTGGTAGGAGCCAAGATCAGCCTCCCAAATCCCTGTGAATACCAGATCAGAGTGAGTTTCCACAGCTCTGGGTCACAGGTTAAAGCCAAAGAAAAGACACTGCCTGGGCTGGGGATAAATCTGTGGATGTATTCAAAGTATGACTGTGGCAGGAATAGTTGGATCTGGGCTTGCTCTGATCCCCTTAGTGCGACTATCTCTAGAGATAAAGCAATGCTACGATCTTGTTCTGCTGCTCTGGTAAATACTGGAAGACTGGTGAGGGCCACTGGTGGTCTGTGCAACGTTTTTGGATTGGTGTGGGATATCTCCAGGCTTCATGCTGGGTAGCACATCTGCAGCATTGCAGGATGGAAAGGTTCCTGGGGAAATTTTGGCTCCCAGATGTCCAATGCATTGTGTACCACCCAGTGAGCTAGGCTTTGTCCTCTGCTTCTTCATTTGGTGGCCTGCAATGGATAAGTGGTGGCACTGACATTTTGGTTCAGCTGACATGCCAGCTGTCTTCTGCCATCAACAGAAGCACAGCCCAGGACCTTGCTGCCAGTGACCTGTTCTCTCTGGAGTACAATCACCGGAGAGGCAACTTTGGCTGAGCTCTTTCACAGACATTTACTTTTCCTTGTCTCGCGTCTGAAGAGGTGCATTTCACCCTGCCCATTCCTTCTCTCAGCTGACCTCAGGACCACGTGCATACACCTCTGTACTTGGTTTTTCTCTCTTACGCTCTTCCTGCTCCCAGCACTGGGCCAAAACACACATTTCCCTGCTCTGCGGGAGCCACAGGGCCCCACTCTGCATGGCCTCGCTCCATGGCATGCACCACGCTGAAGCTCCCCACACTTGCTGTGGCACAAAAGCAACATCTCTCCCAGATGAGATCATCTCCTTGGGACAGAGCAAACAGTTAATCTCCTCATTGCTTAACCATTGTATCAACAAAGTGAGCTGACCCAGTACAAGGAATAAATGTGACTTTAGCAACATGGCCTTTAGCCTTCATTGCACAGAAGGTAAAGTCTCCTGAAGCATGAGCCACGGGGCAACAGGATGTGCCAATGGGCATAGGTATTGAGGCAGTCACACTGTCACCCCAAAATCCCATTGGTGAGGGAGCACAAGGAGTGCCAGAGAGGGCTAGAGGTAGGCAGCTGTTCGAAAGCCATGTTGCCATGGCTATCAGGAGTGCGCCAGGAACACAACGGGAACACAACGTGGCTGGGCGCAGGAATGCTGCTGTCTGACTTGTTTTGTGCAGCTTGGTGTGTGGCAGGGACAGAGGCAGTAACCTCACACGAGGACTAGGCTTAAAACAATATTGAGTGAATGTGCTGACAGGGTGAGAGAGATTGCAACAAAGAAAATGACTGAATCATATCATGCTAATCTCAGCATTGCGGGAGAGCTTGTTGTTCAGCCTTTGTGAACAAACACCGTGTATCAGGAGGAGATTGCTTTGGGAATTGTCAGACAGAGAATGAACAGGATTTTGCTGTGGTGAGAGCTGCTGTATTAACGGCTTCAAAACACAAACCCTTCCATCTGTCTTCAAGAGAAAAGTTAGTTGTGAATAATAACAACAAAAGGCTCCACTACACCATCCTACCTCAACACAGATTTGGGGCTGAAAAGTGACTCTGTTCCCCTGACACATTCCGTACGTGGCCCTGGGTAGGAGTGCCAGCCAAGAGGACAATGAATACCAAATGTCATGGTGTTCCTGAGATGGTGACACTTGCCCAATGGAAACTGGACTGGAGCCAAGCTCATTTAGCCTAAGCCATCAAACAGTCATGAATTAATTGTAATCTTTGACAGGTACATCAGGAATACTTTTGGAGAGACTGCTGTTTACCCTGGGTGCATCTGGAGCTCTGTGCCCACAGTGACAGAAAGGAAATGTTATCACACAGTGTGTAAAGCCACCTAAACAAACATGAGTTTCTAGGAAATGGCTTGAATGCTTGAATCCCCTTCTAGCAACTCATTTGTGCTGTACCTAAATATATATAGATGTGCCCACATGCAAGATCACTTCCTCAGCACTCATCTTTCACTGGTCACAGGGTGATTTACCAGACTGAACCTCAGTTCACAATAGCTTTGTGGCTGAGGGAATTGGCAAAGTGATTTCAGCAAGGTGACACAGGAAGTCTGCAGAAGAGCCAAGTATAAACCCAAGCTCTCCCAGTGCCCAGACAGGAGCTTTAAGCACAAGAGTCCTTCCTGCTAAATGTGTCAGCTGGCAGTGCCAACCAGTGCAGCACTGTAATTCTTTGCCCTGTGGGGCATGTACAGTATTTATGAATGGTACACATATGAACTGCAAACTGAAGTGCTAGCAATATGCAAAAGATTGAAGCTAATATTGCTGCACATGTCCAAGCAAATGCCTGCACGTTGTGTTTTTGTTCTCTTAGTCATTTATAGTGTCCTTTTATACTCAGCTCCTCCGAGGGAGGTGTTGAGTGATGTATTCGGAAAACTCACACCTGTACACAGGCTGCTGATCAACTTTCACAGGCATACCTGCACTGAGTTAGTTTAGTGCTTGATGGGAAGCCTCTGAGGATTCACTCCTGGAAAGTCAGAGAATATTCTTCTGAAATGAACAGTGTTTAATGACCACAGTGGAAAAATATTGACAGTGACTGATGAAAAGAGGTAAGCCTTTGGTGAGGGTGGCCCAGCTATGACTTGCTATGTGTGTGCACTGAGGGTGGCCCAGCTATGACTTGCTAGGTGTATGCACTGTGTTGATTACTAAATACACCATCCAAGGAGTGCAACCACATGTGCACTATCTCTCTATTTACGTGGAACATGAAGACACTAACTTTGACTCCACACCACATAGAGTTAAACCAAGAAACAACAGCTGTGAACAGAATGAAGGCTTAGTGTGTTTGTGTAGGAGCAGAGGGGGAAGGACTCAGGGAGGTTTATGCTGCTCTTTAAGGGAGTTCAGCTGCAGCCCTCAAAACCATTTCGGAGCTGCTCCAACGCATGGTGGAGTTCAGAGCCAGGATCTGAGGAAAGCAGGTGTTTGCAAGGTCCCCCCCCACAGAGTGCAGACACCTGCTCCTGGGTTGCAAGTAGGGCACACTTGGAAGGTGAAGTAGAAGGAAACCTCAGCAAGGACTGCCAGCACAGGGGCTTACTGATCAGCTGCAGACTAAACAGCATCTAGCAACTGCTAGAGGGAAAGGAGGCATGTCAATGGCACTGCCACCGGATCCCCACTCTTAACTAGAGGAAACTGAAGCCCTATTTCCACTGGGCTCAGACCGATGACTGGAAAAATGTTTCTCTGTTTACAGGAATCTGAAACCTTGTAATTCTCCTCTGCTTTCCCTCCCCCTCCCACTTGCTCTCTCCTCTGCAGCCAGCCAATTGCTAGCAGACGTATTTGGAAAGAAAGAAATAATAAGAAAAATAGTTTAGGAACAACAGGAACCACAGCAGCAAGATAAACAAAATATTTCAAAAGTCCAGGGCTATAAAATTTTGGAAAAAGTGCCCTGACATCAGAGATGCCAGGTTCCCAGGACCAGTAATAAGAGGACAACCACCTGATACCACCAAAGGCTGGGTAGGGCACCAGCATCTGGAGGGCAGAGCAGAGCTGGCATGAGTCCCAGTAGGAGATGAGCATTTTCCTGCAGTCACTTGTCCTAGTGGTCAGCACCAGAATCTCCAGATCTCACCCCGATCCTGACACTTGGATGATTTAAAAGCTGCAATGTGAGTACTGTGTCCCTGCTCCCAAGTATGTGAGTGGAAATCCAGGGTACTGCTGTTTGCATTTGAATGGTTCAAAGGCTGTGACTTGTGTGCACTCTCCTTGTGATGAACACAGACAGCAGGAAGTTCAGATGCTGTTAGAAAAAAAGTTCATGTGAAATACAGTCTACCTTCAAGAAAAAATCAGATACTGCATAAAACAAAGTAGGTCTTCCCTTGTCTTTATTATTTCATTTCCCAAGTCACCATTAACGCTCCATGTTGACCTTTTCTCACCTCTTTGGTTTAATTTCCAGAGAGGTAGATGAATGTCGACTCTGACTAGAGGAAAATTCCTAAAATTGCCATATCAACCAGAGGAACAGCTTCTCTTCCTCTTTCCATAGCAGTAAATCTAGCAGTGTTCATGAGGTGGAATAGAAATGATCAGTAAAACAGGAGGAGGACTTTCAGAGAGGCTGCTCCAAATCCCTCTTGGACCTGCTGCACTCTGCATTAATTCACCTTGCTTAGTGGTCAGGTAAAGCAGGAGCTGGATCCAGGAGACATTTTCTCTCATCCAGCAAAATTCAATTCATATGAAAAATCCTTCAGCCTGCCTCCTCTCCATGTGATGTGAATTATCCTTGTTACTACTTGTGTGTCTTACACTTTATATGTCATTATTATTTAATATCTCCACACAAACATGGTTAGTGGCATGTTGCTGATGATTTGTTTCCTGTTTTGGACCAAAGTCTACAGAGGACTAGGGGCAATGGGTTTAAACTGGCAGAGGGAAGATTTAGACTGGATGTCAGGAGGAAGTTCTTTACAGTGAGGGTGGTGAGGCACTGGAACAGGTTGCCCAGGGAGGTTGTGGCTGCTCCCTCCCTGGAGGTGTTCAAGGCCAGGTTGGATGAGGCCTTGAGTAACCTGTACTAGTGGGAGGTGTCCCTGCCTATGGCAAGGGGTTGGAACTAGATGATCCTTGAGGTCTCTTCCAGCCTTACTATTCTATGATTCTATGTTGAACACAGAGCTCTGTTATGAAGTCCTAGTCATGCTTTGGTAATTGTTTAAAAATCTTTTCCAAGTGTCTCCAAAATGATCCTTTTGGGAGGTGAGTGGGCTAGGAGCATGAGACCCCTCCGCAGGTGTTGGGGCTGTAGGTCCTGCTGTGTCACTTTCCTTGGCTGAGGTGTGACCATGGCTTCCTCTGCCGTGAGCTGCAGCTCTTGGGTAACCTGCTGCCCCAAAGCACTCAGCTCATTCCAGAGTGCTGGTCCCAACCCTAGGACACCACAGCAGACAAACCACAGTGGAGAAACAAAAGCAGAGTGTCCTGCATATTGATGAGCCTTTATTTTTCCTTATTCTTTGCCCTTTCTGGAAGAATCCTATTGTGAATTATTTTGTAGACTAGTGTTGAATTAATCAGCTGTATTAGCTCCTTTTTACCTGTGTGGAAATGGAAACTGCAAGAGAGGCTGATGATTTTAGCATCCAGAGATAAAGGTGAAATTGGGAAGGACAGAAAGCTCAGGCAGCTCAGTAGGAATTTGCCTTCCTCAGTCTTCCTCCTATTTCAAAATCAGCAGTGTTATATCTTTAGTATTAATTTGGTATCATGTGTGTTTGAATACCACAGATGCATTATTTACTAGCAGAAATTTCTGGCAGGTCTGAAAATACCCTGAGACACTAAGTGAAGCAGGAACCTTTTGAATTATTTAGAGCTTGGATAGACAGCAATCATTGCTGATGTTGTAACAAGTTTATTGTTTTAAATTATTCTTCTCTGGTGCACACCCATGCCTTTTTTTTTTTCTTTTATGTTCAGCAATGACTTACAAACTTTCACAGGTGTGAGTACTGCCAGAGCCCCCTCCTCTCTTCAGCTGGTTTGCTCATGAGGAATAATTTGTTTTCACATAATATTGCTCTCTGACTTGAGCAATTCCTGATGGTTGGAATGGGCAAAGTACCAAGGAGTGCATACCCCTCCAAACAGGCTAAGCCTCTCCCACAGGGGTGAGCTGCCCTTTTCCAATTCAGTTTTGTATTTTGAGGCCCAGATGCTGGAATTTTTCTTCTAAGAGATTTTCTTTCCTCTTCCCCTTTAAATCTTGTAAATAGATTCTTCTGCTTCTTGGGTAATTACAGTTATTTTTGGAGCAGTGAATTCACATTAAGGCAGAAAGTATTTACTGCAAAAGGCATAAAAGCAGGTGGAGACGTTCCTGCACCATAGAGAATAAAGGGCTGTGCTGCACCCCATGGCTGTTCCCATTCCCATCCATGTGGGAGATGTGTCTCCTCTGTTCAGTAACAAAGCCTTGGGCACCTGAAAAAAACCCAGCCATGCTGTTGACTTCTGTGAGCTCTGCTTCAAGGAAAGTCAGTTAAAAAGTGCAAGGAACAGGGAGCAGCCAAGAGGACATTGGCTGATATGTGACCATCATCATATTATATTCTTCTGGCCAAAATCTTTAGCCCTTCCAGGTGCAAAGGCACCAGAGGTCTCAAGGAAATTAATGCCTTTGGAAACCAGTGTATCTTCACACCCTGGGGCAGAGGGGTGGAAAGGAGAAATGATCCTTCCAGGTCACCTATGGCTTTTTCCAATGAATTGGAATCTCTTTATTCCCCCTAATAGTCTGATCTCCCCTCCCAGCCCCACTATAGAAACAGATTTACTTTGGTCTCGCTTTTGTGCAGAGATATCCCTCCATAATCTCTCCACTCCATTTTTCATGGCTTTTAAAAAGTGAATTTGACAGGGGGAAGCACTGCTGTTGTGATAGCTCTGTAGACTGAACTCTTAAAAGGGAAAAAACCCCTATTGTCATTAGAGAAGAGCTGAGGGAGCACTGTTGGGATTGAGTCGGATCAGTATTGGTGATAGGATTCAGCATTCAGGGCTGAGCTAGAGCTGAGCCTCTTGTTTTGCAGCTCTATAGTCCCACGAGCTATTCCCCTGAGAATTCTGCTATGGGTACCAGACACCTTCTCAGGATTGCTGTAGCCTCCTGAGAGCTGCTGCTGCATTTTTAGCTGAATCTTTCAGAGAAGTGCTTTTAAGATAACTTTTGCATCTGTCCAAAAAATCATGGAATAATGCAGGTTAGAAAGGACCTCTGGAAGTTACCTAATCCAACCTCCTTTTGAAAGCAAGGTCAGATTCAAAGTTAAATCAGGTAACTCAGGACTTTGCCCAGTTGGATTTTGAAGGTTGGAGATTGAATAGACTCTCTAGGCAGTATAAACACTCTCATGACTTTCCCCCTACATCCTGTCTGAATCATCGTTGCTGCATCTTATGGCTGTTGCTTCTCATCTCTTTATTGTGCATCTCTGAGAGGCTCTGATTTTCTGTTTAGGTTGTGGAAGACTGCAGTTTAACACCTCCAGAACCTTTTCTCTTGAATGCCAAAAACACTTGGTCCTCTTGGCCCATGCTTGTGTGTTGTGTGCCCCAGCTCCCTGTGGTCTCAGTGTCCCTCCACTCTTTCCTATTTGCCAATCTCTGCCCTATCCTGGGCAGTCCCAAACTGAACCCAAAATCCCAGATGTAGCCTCACAAGTGCTCCTCTTTTGGCTGACTGTGTTCTTGCTAATACAAACCAACAAGGTTAGCCTTTGTTGTTTCAAGGGCACACAGATAATTATATTTAATTTGATATGCATCAAGATCATAGAATCATAGAATGATAAGGTTGGAAGGGACCTCAAGGATCATCTAGTTGCAACCCCCTGCCATAGGCAGGGACACCTCCCACTAGCACAGGTCACTCAAGGCCTCGTCCAACCTGGCCTTGAACACCTCCAGGGAGGGAGCAGCCACAAACCTCCCTGGGTAACCTGTTCCAGTGTCTCACCACCCTCACTGTAAAGATGCCAGATCCCCTTCTGCAGAGCTGTCACATGGCCAGGCAGACCCCAATCTGCTGAAAAAAAAAAATCTTTACCAGTGTCATATGGGTGTTGTGATGGAATTCTGCATGCAACACCGAATGGCCAATATGTCTTGGAAGGGGAACATTTGAGGGTTCAGCACTGAGGTTTTATGTAACAACTACTTCAGGTGGTCAAGAGAGTTTCTTCCACTGCCTGTAAAGATTGTAGAGGTATATAGTCACTGGAGGAGAAAGAGGAACAAAAACCTAAGGCTGAAGTCAGATATGCTGTTGTGGCTGCTGCTGTGTCAGGCCAAGAGGTTGCTGTCCCCATAGACATGCCAGCATAACTACAAGTGCAATTGCTTCCTAACCCAGTTCTGTCAAAATATTTGTGATTAGTTTGAGCACAGTGAAAGAGAGGATGGTGGAGAAAACATAGCAAGGTGACAAATAGACTACAGTTGACTTGGGGATGGTAACCTCCCTGGAGCTGCAGGCAAGAGAAGCTACAACTTTTTGTTTGACATTTCTGACACACTTGTGCTGTTGTATCAAGACAAGTCTGAAGCTTCCCAAAGGGATTGTGAGCCAGGTGCCTCTAAACAGCTCTTTGATGTTGTCCAATCTGGTTTCAGAGCAGTGCTCCAGAGCACACCCCCTGACTGTGTGGCACTGTGGGGAGAGGATGTTAGTTCCACACTGACCCAGAGGGACCTCAAATGGGAGCATCACCATGAGGGACCAAGTCAAGCCAAAGTCTTCAAGTACACCAACTTGCAGATGTGGTGGTGTTGCAGAATCTTTCCCTTTGAAATATGGCAGCACTGGAAAAGCCAAAACACAAGGCATAAGCAATGCCATGGGAAGTATCTTATGCATCCCAGGTATTCATAGGTCTTTCTCCTTCCCATGCTGGTGGTTTGAAGAGGCTATTTGAAAGCACAGATAGTGGGCGAAGCCCACTGATTTCTGAAGGGCACAGAATTCAGTTGAGCATCTTTGAAAAACATAGCTAAATTGGACTTGCTTGAGAACTGAGAGCAATGGAAGATTGCTGTGGGTAGATGTTTAATAGCACAAAAAATGGTCATTCTGCTGAGCTTGTTTTTTTCGTGTGGCCTTGGTGTGGAAGGGGTGTATTTGTTTGTCTGAAACCTCAGCTCCACATCCCTTGTGCTGGGATTGCAGTATATTTGGGATGCTGTGAATAGAAGGCAACTCAGGGCAGTGTTTTATGTAAGGTGGCACTCTGCACTATTTTTAAATTTTTATGACATGGCAGGCTTGTTCTAGTATTTTAATAAAATGAGACATGCTCTTCCTTTTCTACAACAGCAGCAAAATCTAGTCAAGGGCTGCCTTGCTTGACAGCTTGTGGCAGGATTATGAAAAAGAGTTTATTCTGGGGCTATAAATAAATGTTACATGGGGGTGGATGCTGGTAAGAGTTGTTTCATGGGTCACATAGAGTATGCAGAGCACCCTTTGCACAACTTTCTTCTACAGATGCTGGATGTCAATAGCATGGGAACTTTTTTCTTTTTTAATTTAATTTTATTTATTTTTTTATTTCACAAAAACAGGGTCTGCAGCAGCTTTATCTGGAAGAGAGGCTGGAACACCTGACTACCTGACACCTGGTAGGCATGCACTGCACACCGGTGGGGTAGGTATCAGTATCTCAGCATCCTATTGCCCTTCTACCTCACAGCACACAGCAGGTATTTCCCAAGAAGAATCTGGTTGATTTAGCTGTCCGACAGTGATAAAGTCAAATAAAGATGGTTGGTGATGGTTTTCCATCTTCTTGTCCCCATCACTGCTGTCCTCCTCATCCCATGTGGACCATGGTGTTCTCTCAGAACAGGTTATGTGCTCTCCAAACACGAAGCCCGTCTGTGACTGTGCTTCACATGTGGCATGAACATCAGTACTCCCAACTCACTACTTCTGTCCTCAAAATAAACCCAGTTTCTTTGCAAAGGAACTAACTCTCCTAATTTAAGCTATTAGTGTCAAACCAGCTATTTCACTCCCCCCAAAATGTTTTGTTTGTGACATTTTCCCCCAGCCCGGCCTTCATTATGTCTCCATACAGCAACACCAACTGTGTTTACAGGCCTGATTCTTCATGAGTTCTAAGTCCAGAGATACTCTGTTACACATGCTTGCTTTAATCATGTGGGCTCAAATTTCTTTGCAAACTTTCTAACAGTTAACTAGGGCTCACTCAAGTTTGGCTAGTTTAACTGTAGTTAAATGGATTTTATCAGATGCTCCTGAGTAATTCACCTCTGGGCTAAAAATAAAACAGGAGTCACTTTGGGTGATATATGAAAGAAGTATGCATGAAAGCAGGGGTTTGGAGTCAAAGCATCTTCTCTTGCACAGTCAGAGCATTGCATGAGTGCCCTAATAATTCTGTGTAAACAGGCTGATGTGGGAGATGAGAAAAAACACCAAGAGGCAAAATCTGTCAGATTCATAGAATCACAGAGTGGTTTTGGTTGGAAGTGACCTCAGAGATCATCTAGTTCCAACCCCCTGCCATAGGCAGGGACACCTCCCACTAGAACAGGTCCATGTTACTCAATGTTTTTACTATAGGAGGTGATAAGAATTAGCCACCTGATTTTTAAAAAATCAATGATGATTTTAAAAAGCCCTCACCAGTGTAAGGAAGGACAAGGGGAAAACAACAACAACAACAAACACAAAAGACCTTAAGACAAGATAAGTTGTTAGAGACGCAAGGAAATGCTGCTGTTTCCTTCAGGCTAAGTCTATCGGAACAGAGCACCATAAATCGAAGATTGATTGCTCCCTTTGCTCATTAGCTGTGTGGAACTGTAACTAAGCTTGAAGGTTAGTTGGTGTAGCCCTGTGTTATTGTTCTTATTGCCTCGCTCTGAATCAGGCGCGGCGGCAGGCAGCCATGATTCACACGCACTGCCTGCCTTGCTAGGTGCCAGATTTCCACTATTTTTTTCCACGAGAGGGAAGATTCAGCAGCCTTGCATGTCTTCTGCCTTCATTAATTTATGCCTGGACAAAAGCAAAATTATTCGAGTGGATCTCTCTTATTTACTAAAGGAATTGAATTTGTTCACCAGACTAGACTCGGAACGTAACAGGCAGCAATGTAAGGCATGAAGGATACAAGCCCAGTGGACATTTTTTATTTTAACAATGAAAATATGCAATCTGTCTCAGCAAAATACAGCTGCTGAGCAAATTAACTTGTGCTGAATGCTTATTGGGGGCCCACAGCTCGTTCTTTTGTTCTTCCTGTTCGGCAAATGTGTTTTTCTGAGTAAGAAATAATAGATTGTGGCTCTATAGAGCCTTTCATCAGATGATCTCCAAGTACTTGGCAAACATTAGTGGTTTGCTTGGGAAAGACTAACCCTTATAGTATATCCAGTGGAAGGTATCTAGAGAGCAGGGTGAAAAGTACATTGCAACTACAAGAGAGGGCTGCAAAATATTAGGCAAATATGACTAACAAATACCAGGTGATGTTTTCTGAGTGACTGTCTGGGGTTAAAGCTGAGATTGCTCTCTTTTTCTTTTTTTTTTTTTTTTTTTTTTTTTTCTTTTCCCATTTATGATAACATTAAGAGAATGCAATAATGAGGGTTTGGGGTTTTTTTGTTTGCTTCAGACTAAGGTGCATGTGCCCACCAAAATATCCAGATAACTTTACTGTAGTGTCTATAATTCCTGGACCCCATTCAAGTCTTTGTTCCCATTTCCCTATACTTCTCCTATGGAAAGTAGCCCTTCCCACCTGCCAGCTGGGAATTTCCCTGACACATGGGCATTCTCTGGGTAATATGAGATTGGCAAATGGTGGTGTGCCACAAACCTCCCCATTATCAAGTAACGAAGTATGTTAGGAGTGCCTGAATATTCAGTATCAAAAGACTTCAGGCTGTAGCCTTTCCATGCTGTCTCATCTGGGTTGCAGTCTGCAGGAGCTATAGGAAGTTAGTTAGGGAAGCCTCAAAGTTTTAACTTGGGGTAGGAATTGGAACAGTCTCCAGTCAAGTCCAGAATTAGAGCAAAGATAATTTTCTCTTATCTGCTTTGTTGCTCCTACTTCTCTGCTTTGCCTTGAAGACTGTAGAAGGCACAGCTGACATTGCTATTGCTTGCAATTTTTAGACTCCCATTGGTGCTGTGCTGATCTTTTCATCCACCATTCAAAATCAGGTCTGCAGAATTTGCTCGAATGTACAGGTTTTACACAGGCCTGGGCAGAGTTCTGGGTTGGAGCTAGATGGGAGCCAGAGCCGCAAACCTGATACTCTACTTCCAGCTGCCTGAAATTTGCAGAGGGGAAAAATGCAAAGTTATGGATTAAAAGCTTTCCCCCACAATTCCCTAAGTGATAGAAGTACTCTTTTGATACAGTCCAAGGCAGCAGAATCTTGAAACAGACAGTAGTGAAAATACCACTGAAAAGTAATTTTGGAAATACAGCCTTATCAGAACACCTCTGATTGGACCTAAGCATATGTTCTCTTTCAGACTCAAGCATGAAATCATTTGTAGTGTAATTTTGTAATGAAGATCTGAGGAAACAGTATCTGAAGGGGGCCTACAGAAAAGCTGGGGAGGGACTATTTACAAGGTCTTGCAATGACAGGACAAGGGGCAATGGGTTTAAACTGGCAGAGGGGAGATTTAGACTGGATGTTAGGAGGAAGTTCTTTGCAGTGAGGGTGGTGAGGCACTGGCACAGGTTGCCCAGGGAGGTTGTGGCTGCTCCCTCCCTGGAGGTGTTCAAGGCCAGGTTGGATGAGGCCTTGAGTGACCTGTTCTAGTGGGAGGTGTCCCTGCCTATGGCAGGGGGTTGGAACTAGGTGATCCTTGAAGTCCCTTCCAACCTTACCATTCTATGATTCTATAAAGTGCATGCCATTTTCTCTGGCCTAACTGATGAGAACTGGGGTTTTATAAATAGTTTCACATGGTGCTAAAACCAGTGGAGCAGAGAGAGGAGAACAAGGTAGGACTGAGAGCAAGCCCATGAGTGCAGCTCCTGAGAGAAAAAGACAACTTCAGCTCTATTGAGAGATTTACATAATGTCAGGAAAAGTGATTTAAATCACAGAATCTTAGTGGCTTGACAGGACCTCAAAAGATCATCTAGTCCAACCCCCCTACAAGAGCAGGACCTTTTTCTTTTTTTCCCCCACAGTCCATTTTTCAATTTTATCATTTTTTTTATCCCCCTTTTCCTCTCCATCACCCTCCCTTCAGCACCACCTCCCCTTTTCCACCACAGGTGCCTCTTTCCCACCCCACTCTACCTTTTTCCCTTTCATTCCCCAAACCCAGAGCATCTGGGTGCTGATGGAGTCTCCTCCCACCCCAGGTGAGACCACTTTGCCCTCTCTGCCCACTGCCCTATTTAATGGGCCCCAGGGAAGGCAGAAGCCCCAAGTTTGCCCAATTGGGCAGAGGGATCCTCCTCCCATCATCACTGGTGAGTCCTCATGGTGTGCACTGGGTGAATGGTGGAGGGGAATCTAAAGGCCGGGGGGCCTGGTGGCCCCCCGGTTAGGTAGGAACAGACTTCATGATTACTCTAGCATCAGCCACAGGTGCTGGCTGGGCCATTTTACTTAGACTGAGCTCTTCTCTGTTTAGCTGCTTCTTTCTACTCACTTGTGGTGAGCTTAACTTCTTGGCTAAACTGTAAGCTCATAGGTGAGTACTATTGTTTTGTCATAGAATTGTTTGGTTGGAAAAGCTCTCCAAGATCAGCAAGCCCAACCTTCAACACGAAACCATCATGGCCATTAAGCTGTGTC
>WBNM01045766.1:0-107555 GCA_013399055.1 Ramphastos sulfuratus
AAGAGCCTCCCTAACATACAGGGTTCTACAAGTTTTGCAAAAAGCCATCAGAACTAAAATATGGATCAGGAAAGAAAAACAGGGCATGAAGGTGGAGGCTTGATTTAATTCCAAGCACATAAAAGATTTTACATAGGGGAGAAGAGTACTGTCTTCCAGCAGACATGGCATTGGAGATATACTTCAGAGAAGACAGTTTTTTAAGATGGAAAACCTGGGTTTGGAGGAGCAGCAAAAAGAGAAAAAAAATTTGTGTGAGACAAAGTTCACCATAATTAAGTAGTACCAGCTTTGCAGTACAAAAAGGTTACTGGCAAATAAATCTGAGAGATATTTGAAGGAAGAAACCCACAAAGCAAACATAAGATGGATCCATGAGTTTTCATAAGACTTTTTTTCCCACACAATTCAGCGCATGCCTTCTTTCTGCTCTTTGCAGAGACTTTGATTCTTTGGATGAGCATAATGTGGAGAAGAATAACCAGCTGGCCTTTGACATTGCTGAAAAAGAGTTTGGAATATCTCCCATTATGACTGGAAAGGAAATGGCATCTGTTGGAGAGCCAGATAAGCTGTCCATGGTGATGTACCTCACACAGTTCTATGAGATGTTCAAAGACACCATCCCCTCTAGTGGTAAGGAGTTTGGGGCACCTTTGTCAAATTTAAACACAGCTTCAGAGTGCATGGGTGTGCTTCAGATATCTTCATGCTCTTTCTGCGTGGGCTTTGAGTAGTCACTTGGTGAACTTAAATTACAAAAAGCTGACTTGTTATTGGTGATGATAAAGACCATTTGGGCATCATCAGGAGCAAGAAAAAACAAACAAAAAAAAGAGTTTATGCAAGGTAACATTCAAAAAGTTATTTCTTCCAAAGTTCTCAACTCCTTTCAGCACAACCAGATAACTTTTGTGCTTTCTGGCAGTTAGGAGTTTATCTATCTTAGCTAAAGTGAGCTGGATTGCCTAGTGTTTATTTAGTAGGTAATTTCAAAACACTGGCCAAGTTTTGTACCTGTTTGCCATCCATAAATGGTGAGACTTAACTTCAGGCCAATGAGGAAAGATCTTTGATTGAACTGAGAGATGTGTATGATTCTGTGTAGCTGTCTAATGCAAATCAGTGTGGCCTACCCTTAAATATTAAGGATATTGTCACAGCTTTTTCTTGAATTCAGATCATCAGTAGCAATGTCTATCATTCTGATGGGAGGGAAAACAATGTTTTAGTAGTTTTTTGGGTTTTTTTAAATACAGAGTATCAGTTATTTACAACCTTCTAACTTTTAATAATACTGATGATCATGATGCTCTTCAAATATAAAAGCAAATAGAGTAAATGTACAAAGTATTTCTTCTGAGTGGCTATAAACTCTGAAAGAAGAATTACAGGATCACAGAATGTTAGTGTGGAAGGGACCTTGACAGATCATATAGTTCAAGCCCCCTGCCAAAGCAGGATCACCCAGGGTAGTCCACACAGGAATGCATCCAGGTGAAGCCTCCAGAGAAGGAGACTCCACAACAGTGGAGTGGTAGGACAAGGAGCAATGGATGTTAGTGGCAGCACAAGAGGTTCCACCTCTACACAAGGGGCAACTTCTTTACTGTAAGGGTCCCAGGGCACTGGCATAGGCTTCCCAGAGAGGCTGTGGAGTCTCCTTCACTGGAGACTTTCAAGCCTGTCTGGATGTGTTCCTGTGTGACCTGAGCTAGATTGTATGGTCCTGCTCTGGCAGGGGGGGTTTGTATCTCTTTTTGGCTCTCTTCCAACCCCTGACGTCCTGTGAGCCTTTGGTCCTGTGAACCTCTCTGAGCAGCCTGCTCCAGGGCTTTGTCACCCTCTCTGTGAAGAAGTTTCTCCTCATGTTGAGGTGAAACCTCTGTTCCGGTTTATATCCATTGCTCCTTGGTTTACTGCTGTGCACCACTGAAAAAAGATTTGTCTGCTCCACTTGACACCCACCCCTCAGATATTTGTGGACATTGATCAGATCCTCTCTCAGTCTTCTCTTCTCCAGACTAAACAGCCCCAGGGCTCTGAATCTTTCTTTCTAGGGGAGATGCTCAAGTCCCCCAGTCATCCTCGTGGCTCTCTGCTGGGCTCTCTCCAGCAGGTCCTTGTCTCTCTTATGAGAAAGCAGAGTAAGCTTAGACAAAGGTATCAGTTCTATACCAAACAATTTCATACAGAGAATTTAAGAAACAATGTCTTCAGCTAAAAGAAGAAATCAACAAGTCCATCAGTTGTGTCTGTATATATATATATTTAATAACATATTAAAAAAAAAGTATAAAAAATAGTATGTTTGATATATATAAAAAATATACAATATGTATATGATATGTGTGTGTGTGTGTATATATATATATATATGAATGAAAAAAATAATAGCAGCACCTTGTTTTTGCTAACAGATTGTCTGGACCTGAATGCAGAAGAAAAGGCTGCCCTGATTGCCAGCACCAAATCTCCTATCTCCTTTTTCAGCAAACTGGGACAAAGCATCTCTCGGAAGCGCACTCCAAAGGTAACCCTACCACAGTCTTGATAACACTGGCGTCTGAGGAGCTGTTGCTGAAAATGTGTCTGTCAGTGTGTTTACAAGGGAGCACTTGGGCATCAGCTCTGAGTATGGGATCATTCATGACATTTTGTAGCTGCAGAATTCCAGCCATAGTATATACTGCCAAGTTTTGGTCTTAAAATCCTAGCCTTGCGGCAGTATTCGGGGTGTGTTTTTGTATAGGAATGAATAGATTACTCCATTCCCAGTTAGTTGAAATTGTTGAAGACTATCTAGTTTTGAAGGTAAGAATCCCCTAAGGAGGATCAAGAAAATAATTCTTAAACAAATGGAGAATGAGCCCAGAGTGTTAATCAGTTGCGTTGCAAAGCTTTCTCAAGTACACTGATGACGTCTGTTTTAGGCCAAGAGGTACACGAGTCTTTATTGGCTTTTTACCTTCTCCTTCCATTTTCAGGACAAAAAAGAAAAGGAATTGGATGGTGCAGGAAAGAGGAGAAAAACCAGCCAGTCTGAAGATGTAAGTATTACAGTGAGGAAGGTGTCAGGGAAGAAAACACAGGGAGGTGTCATGGAGGTTCCTTGTTCCTATTTTGATCTTTTAATTTTCTGTATCCAGGCAAAGTTTATGTAATCATCAATCCTGAACAAATCTTGAGGTGAAAAAAAGGCAGCAGCAGTTCCATAAACCTCTTGTATAATCCTTGTATGCCTATATTCTGCAAAGGGCATGTTATCTTTTAGCAGAGTGCGTAAGACACGTTCTTGGGCATAAAGTTTAAGGATGATCAGAGGGCTGGAGCTCCTGTCCCGTGAGAACAGGCTTGAGAGAGTTGGGGTTGATCACCCTGGAGAAGAGAAGGCTCCAAGGAGACCTTATTGTGGCCTTCCAGGATCTGAAAGGCGCTACAGAAAAGCTGGGGAGGGACTTTTTAGGGTGTCAGGTAGTGACAGGACTGGGGAGAATGGATCCAAGCTAGAGGAGGGCAGATTTAGGTTAGACATTAGGAAAAAGTTCTTCAGCATGAGGGCGGTGAGAGACTGGCACAGGTTGCCCAAGAAGATGGTGGAAGCCTCGTCCCTGGAAGTTCTTAAGGCCAGGCTGGATGTGGCTCTGGGCATCCTGATCTGGTGTGAGGTGTCCCTCCCTATGGCAGGGGGGTTGGAACTGGATGATCCTTGTGGTGCCTTCCAGCTTTGACAACTCTATGATTCTTTGATTTTTCTTTTAGATAAAAATTAGTTTTTCAGATGTAACACATTGGTGTATGCATAGTGCAAGTATTTCACTAATGCTTATGAAAGAATAGTACACAGCAAATGAAGTGTTGCCATTCACTCACATTCTGTTGTTACTGCTGTGCACTTTGTTTGGATGAGAACACTAAAAATAAAACATACTTAGTACAGTCTTGCAGTGCAGCCAGAAGTTGCTCTTGTATTTAAACTTAAGTCTTGTTTAACGCAAAAAGCAGCCATTCCTAGTATGCCCCACAAGACAGTCTTTCAGCTGAAATGTTTATGGTCACAGGATGTTAGGGATTGGAGGGCACCTCTGGAGATCTCCCAGTCCAACCTCCCTGCCAGAGCAGGACCAGAGAATCCAGCACAGATTGCACAGGAACACATCCAGACAGGGCTGGAAAGGCTCTAGAGGAGATTCCTCTGGATACCTCTTTGGGCAGCCTTTGCCAGTGTTCTGGGACCCTTCCAGTCAAGAAGTTCTTCGTCATGTTGAGGTGTAACTTCCTGTGCTGCAGTTTCTATCCCTTTTCCATTGTCCTGTCCCAGGGTACAAGTGAGCAGAGGCTGTCCCCGTCCCTTCCTTCCTGACCCCCAGCCCTCAGCTATTCATAGACATTGCTCAGATCCCCTTTCAGCCTTTTCATCTCTGGCCTAAACAACCCCAGGGCTCTCAGCCTCTCCTCATCAGGCAGTGCTCCAGTTCCTTCAGCATCCTTGTAGCCCTGTGTTGGACTCTCTCCAGTAGATCCCTATCCCTCTTGAACTGGGCAGCCGAGTACTGGATGCAATATTCCAGGTGAGGCCTCGCTAGGGCGGAGTTTAGTGGGAAGAGAACCTCCCTTGATGTGCTGGACACACTTTTCTTAATGCACCCCAGGATCCCGTTGGCCTTCTTGGCCACCAGGGCACCTTGCTGTCCCATGCAGAACTAATAGGTCAAATAAGTACAATTGAGTTAAAATTTATTGCTTTGGATTGTCAGCAAAGGTTTGAAGATGAGGCTTTTGCTTTATGCCAGGGGTTTCATGGGAGTGTTAAAACTGGGCTCTCTGGCAGGTAAGTATGTCAGATAAGGCTGAAAAGATTAAGTACAGGGTAGCAGAACTTTCAGTGACGTGCCAGAGGAAATAAAAATGTGAGTTTTGAAGTGCAGACCAATTCATTTGTTTTTTACAGCTAGAAACCTATCACAAGAAAGAAGTAGAGATGAAGAGGTGATCTGATTATCTCCTGTTAAGTTCTGCTATTATTTATTGTTAGGAGGACATCCCACGAAACTACAGAGAAGAGAGGCCTACACTGGTGAGCGCTCTGACAGAGAGGAGAATTGATGCTGCCATTGGGAATCAGAACAAAGTCAAGTCTATGGCGACCCAGCTACTGGCTAAGTTTGAGGAGAATGCCCCAGTGCAGTCCTCAAGCTTGCGAAGACAGGTAGGAGCTGGATGACAAAGCCCTTTACTTTGGAATTCTGGAGAGAAATGGTGAATGGTAACATGCATTCTTCTGGACTGGATGCTAGTGATGCTTCTCTACTTCAGAGGCTCTCCTAGAGAAGAATGAAGCTTACTCAAGAGAGAAAAAAATTAAAATTTAGGAATATGGGGTAGAGAAGAACTTCCTAATATGAGTCTGTTTCTCTGTGGTTGCTACTACATTGTCATCTCTTTCCCAAACATTTTACCAGCAATTGGGTTTCTTCTATAAGTGCTGTTCCAAAGGTTTCCAGGAACATTCCACTTGTAATGTTGAAGAATGACCATTTAATTTCTAATTTGAACCTTTTCATGCCATCTATTTGTTCTTGTGGTCTGTGATCAGGTTTTGTGTGTGTAAGTGAAGTAGATGGATGCCTGGGTGTTTCTTGGCAATCAGGGTATTTGTGACACTCCAAATGCAGCTTCCCGATGACTGCTGCTTATTCAGGATGATATCTGAACTACTGCAGCTGCAGGGTAGTTATTTTCCAAGTTAGACTGAGTCACATTAAACTCCTGCTAGCAGCACAGTGTCAGCAGCATAGGGCTGGGTATGGTTTAAGTGCCTGAGTTCTTGTTCTGCTGCACAGTCTGTCTTCACAGCTTGTGCCAAGCTCTGTATTGCCTTGACCAGGTTGTGAGTGGAATCTGACCTATCTGCTTTAAAGTTTGGTCAAGTATTTTTATGCTATACTGCACATCAGTGTTAGTAGAGCATACTAACACTGTAGTATAGCATAACCTCAGAATGTTTATTCCACGCTTTACCAACCAGGTGTTTCCTCAGCCACTACATATAGGCTGGAATAACCAGGCTGTTTTAAAGTAGTAATGAAAATAAAGGGGAAGGTCCAAAAATGTACAGTTTCCCACATTATGATGTGGCTTTTTGGTTTGGTGGTTTTTTGTTGTTTTTTTTTTTTTCCCGGCTTTGTTTTTTTTTTACTTTTGTTAATTTAATTTGACAAATTAATTCTCTCCTACCTTTTTTTTCCTTCTTCTTAAATGTTTGTCTGTGTTATTCTGTGTCCCATTCCTTTGGCTTTCTTTGAGTTTCCTTTACTGTTTTATCTTTCCTCCTGCGGCCCATTTTCCCTACAACCTGCATGCAGCAGCCTGTCCTGCCTTATCAAGAACGTGCTCACAACCAATCATCCAGCAGACGAGAGCAGGGCCGACTTGCTCCCATACCCCAGTGGAAACAGGTAAAGAAACTGATTATGTATATGCTGCATTCCCTGCACCCAACACCAACCAGCACTGTTCTGCTTTGAAACCAATCCTTTTTCAGTAGCTTGTGTGAATCCCTTATTTTAAGTATTTTAACTTTAGCAGAATTAGCATCTCCTTTCCATAGCATAGTTTAACGTAATTTTCCTTGTTGTTTTATGCTAGTTTCAACTTTCTAGGGTTTCAGTGGATGTTTTAGCAGACACCTTGCCTATAGAATTTCTAGATTTTCCTGTTAATATAAAAATTGCAATTGTGTAAGGAATTATCATAACCATTGAAAAAAAAGTTGTCATGCTATCTGTGGCTGATTATCAATTTTGTGTTCACATGTGGAATCTTGTGTTCTTCAGTTACAGGAAACTTCACTGTGGTTTCCTTTTCCCTGTGACAAATGTAGTGTTCCATACCATCTTCTTAAATATATTGTATTGCAGATTCCTATGTGACTGTGAATTAAATAAATTTTGGGTACTCTGTCACAGATGGATTCAGAAGAGGGATCAGCAGCTATCACATTTTATCTTGTGCATTTTGGCCTGTTGTTATTGCTGGTGTTTTCTTTCAGCTGTGTACTTTCAAAAGCTGAGGCTTGTGACAGACTATCTGTTCAGGCAATAGGGATATTATCTTACTGGCTTCCTCTGCTTCTACAGTTTCCCTTTGCAAATGGTGTCCTCATGTTTCTGAGACCACTGACACATTTTTTGGGCAACCGTAATTTGTAGAAATAGATCTGCCTCTTTCTGGTTGCAGTTCAGTCAGAAAATGCTTTGTAATCAAGAGGAAGAAGGTGACATTACTTTAGAAATTCACTCTTCTGCATGATTGTGGCTTCATAGTGATCTTCACATTTGAGGCATTGACACAATGCTGCATGTAACAACTGGTACCATGCTCTCAAAAGACTTCTATCCAAGGAAGAAGCACCAAGCCAGAGGAACTACTGTCAGCAGAATCGTCAAGAGAGTATTTTTGTCAGCATCATGTTTTAGGATTGCTGACTCAGTGATTGTTCTACTTTCTTTAAAATCATCTGTATAGGCTAACAGACACCTTCAGATGGATACATATTGTGCATGGTCAGGGCAACCTCCTTTTTTAAGACTGCTTGCCAAGTAAAGGGGGACAACCCACAGAACCAATGCAGAAGAGCATAATGTGGCTGTACAATGCTGGCAGTTGGTGAGCACTGCTGGTGTTACCTCACAAAAAAATCCCCAGGAAACTGGATTGCTTTGGTTACCTTTCTCAGATCACAAGGATGAAGATTTGTGGTTTAGCACTTTGAAAAGATCACAGCTCTGCAGCCTTGAGACTTCTATTGAAACCTGTAGTAGGAACTTTATGTAGGCCTCATAATTAAGCCTTTTTGGTGAAACACAGAAGTTCTTATTGCCGTGCTTTTGTAATTGATCAGAAAAAAGGAGAAACAAAAGGGAGGAAAAAAATCATCTGGTCTCTCTCAGCCTTGGTAGCATTTCCATGTAAAGAGCATAGGGCAGAGCTCTTGTACTGTCAGAGGGATTACATTGTTTTACTCAACACTGACATGGATTGCCATGTGTGGATGATTTCCCTTTCAAGATTACTCTTGGAGATGATCTTTCCTTGATAAGCTTTACTTCAACAGATTGGCTCTTGAGTCCAAGCTTTATGCTGGATTTGCAGTGCTTTTCATCTGACAAAAGAAATGGAGAAGACTATTACTGAATGTCAAGAACACAGCATCTGCAGGATACAGAAAGATCAAAAACCTAATTGGTAAAAACTCTATTGCAAAGGTTCCTTATTACTTGCTTGAGGAAATTAAGCCCATCAGTTGTCTTTATTGAAAGGCCATGAGTGTATATAGAAACATTTATTCTGAACTGATAGAGCTCAGTTGGGGCAGGAAGTCATCCACTGAGCTAAGCAGTCAGCTTTGTCAGGCTGGAGCTGAAATCCGTTCTGCAGGAAGCTGTTGCTGATGCAGTGCTCCAGCTGGTGGCTGAAACTCCTCTAATTCTAATTGCTTAGGCATGCAGAATCTGATAGCTGAATCCAAACCTTTCTACAGGACTGAAACAGCCTTCTGCAGTTGTATTGGGCACTATCTGCAAAGCTGTTCTGTGGGGCACAGATTACCAGAAGTGGAGTTGGTGCTGGGTCCACTACATGTTATTGGAGGTGCTGTAAAGGATAAGTATTGTTTCTGGCAAGCTCTTTAGGGAGGATGTAAGTTTACTAGAAAGAGCTGTTGGTGAAGTAATGGGAAGGGGTTAGGGGTAGGTTTTTGGCACAGACATCAGAGTTTGAGCAGAAACTTCTGTGAGTGGCTGTGTATAAGATTTGTCATGTAGTGAATACCTTCCACTGAGAGGCCTTTGAAGAGGAGCAAAGCAGTTCCCATGGAGACAAAGCAGTGATGTGTTTTTGGGGGAACCACAGGTAGCCAAATCTTCTTGCCAGGAGGCTGAGTGACATTGAGATCTTCAGGGGTCTTTGGGAGCAGGGCAGTTTTGCATCTTGTGATCGATAGATCTGTCCAGGGCAGTTTTGCATCTTGTGATCGATAAGATTCTGTCCTACGTCTTGGAAGCTGTGTGGAAGAAGAAAGTGTGCTGCAAAAACGTAAGAGTGGTTGCAGGGGAGAACCACACAGTTTCAAAGGGTGGACTCTGGGTTGGATCCTCAGTTTTGATGAAAAAGTTTTATCTGCCTTGGGCTATTGCCTACCAGTATCTGCCAGATGGACTTCCTTAGCTGTACTTGCTTGCTCACTTAAGTCCTAGAATTTTGCTTTGCTGTGGATTTGAGGCCAGCAGTTTTGTAAGGCAGAATGCTTGCCTGTTTTCTGGCTGGGGCAAGGGTAACTAGCTTGGTAAGACAATTCCTGGTAAGAGCGGAATCCTGGCAGAATCTGCTCTGAAGCAGTCGTGGCTTTCATCACAAGATGTTAATGCTGTTTCTCTTACAGGCAAGAACCTTCAAAAGATCAAACAGTTTAAAAACTTTACCAGTCTAATTGCAGCCGTCTGTGGCCTGTATTTTCCTCATTCATTGGGTTACAAAATTTCCTTTGAGCTACAAGGATGTTAGTCTGTGTCAAAATTAGGTTGTGCTGTGATGAGCACCTCAGCAGCTAGTAACCTCTGAAGATCCTGTTACGTGTACATGCACAGTGGAGATGTCTTTAATGTTTTATGTGAAGGTAGTATCTCCTTTAAAAAAAAAAAAAAAAAGATGCTGGATTGTTCTTCATGGTGTGGTGGTTAATCTCCTCAAATGAATACCTAGTTTTATAAAAACATCTTCCATGGTATCCTCCTTTTGCTTTCTAAGCTATTTTGGTGCCCTTCGGGAAAGATCGTGAAGCCACTGAAGAGCTGTGTAATCAGTCCAGCCGAGGACCCAACTGTTTGGGTGGGATATGAGAGATGAGCCTTTCAAACTGAATTTAGTCCTCCCTTTCCAGACTCTTCAGCTTATGGCCCTCAGCAGTTTTCTGATACAGTTTCATAGGTCTCCTAACAGCAGCAAGGTTGTGTGTGTGATAGCTAAACTTAATTCACTAATGCTTGGAAGATGGAGATGCCATATCTTTTGCTGCACATCTTTTCTGCTGTTTGTTCTTTTGAGATGCTTCCCTGAAACGTGCTCTAGGTGCAGCAGTACAAACTCTTCCCAGTAATGCTGTTGGAATTCTGTTATTCAAGATGCACAGTGACTGAGATGAGCACAGTCAACAGGAGCTGAAATCTCAACAGAAGAGAACTTAAAGCAATAATTTCTGCAAATACTGTTTTTCCTACTTAATTCCTTAGATAACTCTGACACAGCTTTCCTCTAGCCATCTTTATCCTTCCATGCTCAGAAATGCATCCTGCTGGAGGACTGAAGGTGTGCTTTGTATACAATGTTGCATTTTGAGCTCTGCCCTGAAAAAACAACCAGGTTTGTGATAATAACCAAAATTCAAAATGCAGACTTGGTCCTGGTCAGGCAAAAAATCCATGAAAAGCTGCAGTGGTTGAAAATGTTACCATCCTTTCAGCTAGAAATTAGTGACTTCATAGCTGAGCCTTTTGAAACAGCATATAAATGTTCCTTATCCATTCAGAGTCATGTGCTTCAGTGTAAGCTGCTTGTAGCATCTGTTTGAAGTAGAAGAATTGATTTTATTTATTTATTTAAAGGGAAGAAAACATCCTTACAGACATTAGCGGCAGCTCAGCTATAAGTGCAGCAGCGAACACCTGTATTATCTTTAAACAGCATGCTGTGTCTTTGAAGGCTGGCTAGCAGTGGCTTTGGACCCATAGCTTTCTGTGTTTGACTTTTGTGGAGGGTGGTGTGTTTTGTTTTTGTTTTTGTGGTTTTTTTTTGGGAAGGTGGGGGTTTTTTTGTTGTTTTGGTTTGTTTTTTGTATGTGATGTAAACAATTTCCAAATATGCTCCGATAAGAACACAAAAGAAAAGGGAATAATTGGGGAGAAGATATTTTAATAATCAAGGAGTGATGGGGGAAAGCCTGGTGTGGTGGTTTTGAGAAATTACCCCCCACATAAAATTTACCAGGCCAGCTCAGACAGCTTGGAAGTAAGATAAAGCCATATTTTACAACAAGCTAAATTTACAGGCATATATATGCAGCATATGTATGTGTATTTACAATTACATACGATTATTTACAATTTAGAAACAACACAGAAATCCAATCTCTTCTTACCCCCACCCCCACCCCAGGCAAAGATAGCCCAAAAGGGGCCAACGCCACCTTCTCTCCTCCCAGATGGAATACTAACAGGGCCTCAGGTGTTATCAGTAAAAGGTTAGTACATGGTGTGCAGGAGTCAGGCAAAGGGACAACAGAGCCAGGAGAGTGAAATAGTTTATACATTGTTTTTTAAACCAAGGAATGATACAGACGTGATCATTATTTTCTTTTCACAACTGATGCCTTGCTCATTCACTCTGTATTCAGAAGAATATCCAGAAAGTTCCTCTCTCTCATTTATAATTTAGGACTGAAATCGAGCCTTAGCGCTTAAACTGCTACACACCTGTAGCTAAGTGGAGGTGCAAGAGCAGAAAGGCATCTTTTCTGGCATGTTAAAATGGGGACGTGTGTGTGCATTCTGTAATGTCTGGATTATTAGGTGGGGCTACATTTGGCTATAAACCAGATCTATTTCTGTTCTAGCAGAATGTAGGACAGTTTAACTTGCCTGAGATGGTTTAGTAGCTAAGTTAGAGATCTGAGAGCTCTGATCAGCGTTCTGAGAACAGAACACTGTAACTGGAGTCGTATTGCTAATGAACTGCAAGCAAGAGTCATTAGGCCAACAGGGTGGATACTTCTAAACGCTGCAAGGCACAGCATTACTTTTTCCTCAAGCAAAGGAGCAGTTCAGTTGCTATGGAGAGTTCCAAGTTGCACCTTGGATTGTACCAATCATTTTAAGACTGTGAGTCAGAAGCTGATGGGTTAATTGATGACTGACAGAAGTGCCTGTTCGCTGGTTTTTGCCTGTGGGTGTAACCCTTAGGTCTTTCAGCTTCGTGTAAAATGTGGCTTTAGGTCCTTTGTGAGAGGTGTGAGCTGAAGCTGGCAGTCACTCAGTCCATGCCTTCCAGGCTGTCTTACCAAATCCAGTAGTAATGTTCTCTTTTCTACCATTATTATGATCTTTTGTTCTTTTTTTTTTCTGTTTTGTTGTGTTTTTTAAAAAAAAAAAAAAAAAAAGATGAGGACTAAGGGACGTTCTCGGACCTGCCCCAAAAAAGTGATCATGCTCTCCTCTTCCACTCCACCTCCCTCTCCACCGTATTCCAGGCAGCAGGTGATTTGCTCTGCATGCTCTGTCCCTCTCTCTTCATTGCTGCTTGTACGAGTGACCAGATCCCATTCACAAATGCATTGCCTGTTTTCTGTTTTCACATGGTGCTAGGGCTTCTTCAACCTCTTAGATTAGAAACACTAGCTTGCCAGAAGCCTGGAGAGTCTCTGCTGGAGCCTGCTATGTTGCTGTGGGGTGATCTGTAATTACAGCAGCCTTTCTCAGCTCTGAGTTGCAGCAAACCAGAAACAAAACGTTTGGAGTAATGCAGGGAAAGCAAAGGCAACTTTTCTTCATCTCTTTGTTTAAACAGATGTGACTGAAAATTTGCCCTTGTATCCATTAGTTTCTTTTGGCATTACTTGTATGAATTGCTTTTCTTTGAGTGTTGTAGTGCCCTGCACATGCCCACTGTGTTATTTCTATTTCCTCCACACCCACCCTGTTGTCTCAAGAGTTTGTGTTTGGTCTGAGTTTGAACTGTGAGTGTTAAGAGCTGTTCTGAACAGCATATAAATGTACATCCAGATGTTACTGCACCTGTATTTGTCCTTCTGGTTAGGTATTACCTGAAATCCTTCAATAATTGTCTTACATGTGGACAACATGTTTCTTTGTGTTGTGTCCTTTTAATTTTGGCTTTCTGCAGAAATAAATACTGCAGAAATAAATTCCACTCTTCCCCGATCAATCATGAAGAAATCTTGAGATGATAAAAAGGCAACAGCAGTTCCATAAACCTCTTGTATAATTTTTAATGTTATTTTCCCCATAGGCAGAAAATATTTCTTTGCTGAACATTTGTATGCCTGTAGTCTGTAAAAGGCATGTTACCTTTTAGCAGAGTGGGTAAGACACGTTCTTGCTCCCTCCCTGGAGGTGTTCAAGACCAAGTTGGACGAGGCCTTGAGTGACCTGTACTAGTGGGAGGTGTCCCTGCCTCTGGCAGGGAGTTGGAACTAGATGATCCTTGAGGTCCCTTCCAACCTTACCATTCTATGATAAAGTTTGAGAATGATCAAAGGGCTGGAGCTCCTGTCCTATGAGGATAGGCTTGAGAGAGTTGGAGTTGTCAGTTTGAGGAAGAGAAGGCTCTGAGGAGGCCTTATTGTGGCCTGGCAGTATCTGAAGGGTGCTACAGGAAAGCTAGGCAGGGACTTTTTAGGGTGTCAGGTAGTGACAGGACTGGGGGGAATGGAGCAAAGCTAAAGGAGGGCAGATTTAGATTAGATGTTAGGAAGAAGTTCTTCAGCATGAGGGTGATGAGAGACTGGCACAGGCTGCCTAGGGAGGTGATGGAAGCCTCATCCCTGGAAGTTTTTAAGGCCAGGCTGGATGTGACTCTGGGCAACCTGATCTAGTGTGAGATGTCCCTGCCCATGGCAGGAAGTTTGGAACTGGATGATCCTTGAGGTCCCTTCCACCTCTGAGAATTCTGTCATTCTGTGTCCTTCCTCAGCTTGGAGTTAAATGTTACAGCTAACCTGGTCTCATTATTATGATCAACCTCCGGAGCACGCAAGCTCTGCTGCCTCTCTGGTATTTGCACATACAATATAGGTCACATCTGCTTACTGATCTGTCCTACAAATAAAAGTCATTTTCTAGCACATTGTGGACAGCATATGATGCAGGGAAGGATACAGGAATGGGCATCTAGACAAAATAGGTAAGGAGAACCCTTTTCATTTGCAAACCCTGTGTTTAGACTGAATTGAGTGTGGTGTTCTCAGATGATGTGAGAGGAAGCTGCCTTCCTCTTGGCAACATCCTTCTGAAAATGTGGACAGATACGTTTGAGAGAAGGAATGAATGCCCCAAGCTTACAGAAACTAAGGCAGTTAAATGCTGAGTTTTACTTTTTAATCTATAGCATGGGATTAATTTTCTTTATAGAGAAATTTGCTCTCATCCACTAAGGACCCCTTAGCTCTGTATTTTCCTGCCCTAGATTTTAAGTGTTTGTTTGTCCTTCTTGATTGCTTAGTTCAATATGAAAGCCAATTACTGCTGGGATCCCAGTGTGCATTTCTTATGCTGTGTCCTCTTGGAAGCTTTTCCATGTCTTGTTTCTCAAAGAAATTTTTTTTTTTTTTTAATAAAAAAGTTTATTTCCTCCTTTGAACTCTGAGGCACTTTTACTCCATCTGCTACAGAGCTAGCCTGTTAGACTCAATCAGAGGTCTGCTTTTGGGGATGTTCTTTTTTTCCTCAGGAATGATTTCTTTACCCAGAATTGCCTTGGCCGAGCTCTCATAGCTCATCAGCTGGATCTGTGTTCTTGCTACGCTTATGTCTTTTAAAGCCTGTACCTCTGCACTTCTAATACATTCATTTTGCCACTTCTTTTAAACCTTCCATTTCCTTTCTTTGATCTAACATCACAATATGAGTTATATTGAATGTCTTGCCACCTTTATTGTACTAATTTCTTTACATTTATATTGTGGTTTACAGACCTAAATGAATATGTGTTTTTATTTTGGCTTCTATAGGAAAACTTTATTATTGCCAGGTTTAGAGTATTCTTAATAAGCTGTTTTGCTATCATTATGACTCTTTTCTGCCTGCATTGTAAGAAAATCAGATCAAGTGTGTTTTGCCTCAGAAACTGGTCTGTTGTCGTTATTAAGCTCATCATTTGTCGTCTGCAGAGAATCAGGGAGCGTGATGCTGACTATGACGGGGAGCAGAGTCCCAGACAGGAAAGGGTAAAGAGCATGACCAAATGGCATGGATGCTGATGGCACAAGGCTTGGGTGGGTGTGTGCGACACGGGATAGAGAAACACACCTGTCCCAGTGCTGCTGTTAACACGCTGGCGTGGCTAAGGCTCAGTCAGGAGGGATTGCTTCTGTGATACCCACAGAAATACAGAACCAGCCTTCATCAACCATTTGCTATACGCTTTTATTTTACCAGAGGTGTAGCACTTCATTCTCCTCCCTCTCTCTTACACCTCTTTAGTGAAGTATGCTGTGGCTGTTGCAGAACAAGAGGAGTTATGTTTTGCGCTAATCCATGCGAACGGGGTGGCATTGTTCTCACTGCTTGCTTTCTGGATGGTTAAACCACTGGCATTCCATCATGCCTCCTACAGGCCCAAGGAAAAGGAAAAATGATGAGGCATTATTTAGTATAGAGACTTTGAAGCCTTCTTAACAATGAAATATTCAACAGTCTGTCTGAATGGCTCAGTGTTACACAGAATCACGGGGAAATAAAAAGACAGGCACCCAAAAGAATCGGTTGATTCGAATTCATATTGACAAATTAGTTGACATTCCAGAAAAGGCTTTGAATTAAGTCATAACTGCTAGCCAGTTACAGAACTGTTGCAACTTTCAGAATGTGTTCTAACAAAAGACTCTTGTGGGCTAAATGTTTTCTGACAAGCAGCAGAAAATGAGTGTGTGTCTGCAAGTGACACAGAAGCCCACAGCTCTATAATAGGCCCTAGTTTTAGTGAAAATGATCTAGTAGGAAGGAGTAGGTGGAACTGAAAGCAGATGAAAGTAGGGAGTATTGTTAATACATATGAATGGGAAAAGTGTTTCCCAGAAATTGGGTGTGAACCCACTTTTCTGTGCTACTTTGGAGGACAGTTAGCGACTGTGTAGAAGCACCCTGGCATGCTTGATAAATCAAGCCTGAGGTTTCTTCACACACGTTTGCAGTTCCTAGCCCCCATTTACTTTCGAACCCTGCAAATAAATCAGTTGAAGGCTGTGTGATATTGCAAGTGATACTTTTGTCCTGAACAGCAGGCCACAGGCCAGATCTTTTTTTTTTTTCATGCCAGTAAGTGAAGCACACAACAGTTTGATATGACAGACCAGAATAGCAGAGGTGTCAAATATTGTGCATGGGATGTATTGACACGGTAGTGCAGTCAGAACAAGTAGGACAGTGAAGTTGCAGAAGCAGAACTGGGAGCTTCCATCATCAGTTTGATTTTGCTGTGCTTTGCTTTTGTTGTGCTTCAACCATGCAGGCTCATTAAACATCCTCATTGGTAAGTACAGCAGTCACTTTTCATACACCAATATCTTTAAGCAAACTGAGTCATTCTGTAGGTGAGCTGAAGTAGATTAACCTAAGAACATGTGCTTCTATGCACAACATGTGAGAAGCACAACTATGGACTGTAGATATGTGGAGGAAATCCTTGAGAATCAAGAGCTCTGGTGCAATAATGTGGCAAATAGGCTCCTTTGTGCATGATAAAGCTCTGGAAGTGGGGGGGAAGTTTGGTGTTGATTGGGTTTGGGTTTTTTGTTTGGGGGGGGGGGTTGTTTTGTTTTTGGGGTTGGGTTTTTTCCCCCTTTTTGTTTTGTTTGGGTCTTTTTAGATGGCAGTGCCAGAGAGGCAAGCCGTGTGCTTGATTTTTTGCTGCAACAGTCCTAGATGGGAGAGTTCCGAATAAGGACTAATTCAACTGTTTGTTCTCAGCCTTGAGGGTTGAAACTTAGCTGCTGACCGGAAGAGCAGACATTTGGAATTAAAAGAGTCTTCACATGGGATCTCCTTACTGTTCTGCATGTGACTTTCATACCTTTTGCCTGGCATTTTGGTGTCTGGTTGCTTTTGGGGCTTTCTTTGATGGTTTGTTTACTTCCTCCTTCCTCACCTCATAGAGATCTCCTCGTTTGTTTTCTGATGACCAAGTGCCCGATAATGTTGAGCAAAGGGCATGTCAGCTGGCTGCCCTCCTGGAGTCCAGACCTGCAGTGAGGCATCAGGTGACTACAACCCTGCCTATCTGGTGTCCTATGTCAGTGTGGGATTCTGGGTGCTGGTGACATCTGGGATCAGAGGAATAGAAAAATACAGTTCTGTACAGTCATGAGGTTAAAAAGACACTGTCAAGTCTGTTTTGTGTAGTATTTTTATCCTACTTGCCAATTCTTAGTTGTCTCCTGGTTTAAAGAACAATATTTCTGTTTTCTCAAAACGCAGTCTAATCAGTAAGGTAGAAACAGCCTCCAAGCTTCAGAGCACGTGCTGAGAACCAGCTGGACTCCTGGAGATGAAGTTATCTCACAGGCATTGTTTACCAGTCAGTTGCTCACAAGTTTTACTTGCTTCTGGAAACAAGAACATTTGCATTTTCCAAGCCTAATTCCTGGCTCTGAAGTGCTACTTTTGTTTCCGTACTTCCTGTATATGTATTTCCAACTGTAGAGCATATACTCTTAATTCCAGTGCCTACTTTGAGTTTGGTTTTGCACTTAATTTTCTTGCCAGTGTGAGTGTTTGGCACATGGAAGTATGCCATTTTGATCAGTGGCATCAGTTTCTAGTTGCTTGCCCCATCCCTGTTTTTAGTTCCCAAGGGCATCTGGCAAAGCAGTGTGTGCTTTTGGAAGACACCATCTACATCAGCAATTGTTTTCCATAACTTACTGTTTTGAGTTAACCATCCAAAATCAAGCTGTCTTCTTTGGCTGGAAGATAAGGAGCCCCAGACCTTTTGCTGATGCACAGAACTTCCAAGCCATACCAAAAGAAAATCTATAACTTCTAGGTCACTTTTCAGTGCTGAGGATGTTGTCTTTGCTGATGAAGTCAGTGAAGCCATTCTCCAGGAAGGAAGAGTGAACCTTTGGCTATATGACATAGCATTTGGAGGTGTAGAAGTAACCATGACAGACTTGAATAAGTATCTTGAGTAAGTGTTAACACAACTGAAGATCTTGGGCATGATCCAAGGACAGCATGCTCACGTGCATTTAACTCAGTTGAAATGATGATAGAGAGATGAACTTCTACCTTTTGTTGCTGGCATTTTTGAACTCCCCTTGGAGGGTGGAAAAGGTAACAGCATTAAAATGGAAAGAGGAAGATTGTTCTAAAAACTATCTAGTTTCTATATAGAGTGGAATTAAGGAGGGGAAATGGAGAGCACAAAGTAGAGGAAAGGAAGATGGGTAGGGTGGAGGGGAGGGAAGAAACCTATTGCAACACTAAGCAGTGATGGGTTGGGCTGTAGAATTTAAAGGAAGAAAGGTAGTGGAACAGTGAGAGGAGAAGGCTTAGCAAAGATGTTTTCAGAAAAGAGATTTCATTAAATGTTAGAATCATAGAATTGGCAGGGCTGGAAGGGACCCCAAGAATCATCTAGCTCCAATCCCCTTGCTGTTGACAGAGACACCTTACACTGTGTCAGGTTGCTCAGAATCCCAACCAGCCTGGCATTAAATACTTGCAGGGATGAGGTTTTCACCACCTCCCATGGCAACCTGTTGATGACCTTAAGCAAAGAAAATTTGTGTATAAAGGAGCTGTGAAAGCCAAGCTCTTCTGCCATTTGTCCACTAGATTTAATTTTGAGGCTACTCCAGATTTGTCCTCTAGCCAGATTTAACCTTGTGGCTAGAAACAACTATTTCCATGTGTCACACAGTTATATGACACATACCTTTCTTCTTCAGAACTAAACCCATAATGTTCTTGTAAAAGATTGTCAAATATTTAACATTTGCATATTTTTTCTTTCTGGGCTATTAATTTTTAGAAATTCAGTTTCTTCAGAAACTTTGTCTGATACTTCCAGCTATTGTTTTTTTCTTATGTGATGTAATTCCTAGGACCAAGGCATAATGAGCCATAGAAATGAGAGAGGTTTGTTGGAAGACTACATTTTTAGTTCTCCTGTGGGGAACTAGTTTCAGAATTATGCAAATTCTCAATTTGGGACTTATGGTTTGCCCTTTTCAGATTTTTCTAGATTGTTGTATTCTTTTTAGTGTGATGCTTCCCATCTACTTCCAGTAAATTTTAGGCTGGAAATTTGCTGCTAATTACTGCCATTTCATACGGGTTCTTTCTCATCTGTCCCCAAGGAGAGCAGGCTTTTGGCTTATTTAGTCAAAATGTAGAAGGTCTCACATGGAATGAAAGAGGATCTTAGTGCCTTGGGCCAGTAACACAGAACAGTTGGAGATACAGGAGGAGCAGAGGAAATTGGTTTGGGATCTTTGCCAGTGGCTTTGTTGAGTTGCAGGAGGTTGGATACGTGTGGAAATAGATAACTGCTTCCAAATGGTCCTAAATAACTTAAAACCTCATAAAGAGCAAATGAAGACTAGCTTACTCTGCCTCACTAGGGAGAAAGTGAGAATACAGTGGGCATGTTTCTCCAAGTTTTCCTGGAGGAATCTTTAAGAGTTACGTAATGGTTGGACTCCATCTTAAAGGCCTTTTCCAACCAAAACAATTTGATGATTTTAAGACTTTTTTTTGGTGGTGGGTGAGGAGCTTTTCTTACTTTCTCCTCTTTTTCCTGTAGCCATGTATGATTGTCGTGATGTTTGTATTTTATTTTGTAGCCTGAGACTGAACCGTCTCGCCGATTCTTTGTTGACCAGTGGGAACTCTCTCTTAGCCTCCGTTCTTCTAATCGCCCTTCTTCACCTTCATCTGACTCTCTCCGACAGGTAGCATTAGCCTGAATGCTGCAAGGTGCACTCAGCTGTGTCTGCTTGCTGCACCTTGGCCCCACCAGCCAAGGACATGCCACAAGACATGGCTGGGCTTGCAGTGCTTCACCTGCAGAGTGCAGTGCCTGTGCACATTGCTGCACAAGCGAGGAGACAGAGGCAGCCTGTGGCTAGCTTGGTTATTGTCAGGCATAAAGCGGTTTGACTCTGAATCTCTTGAATGCTTGGTGTAAATGAAAAGCTTGTGGTATGCCTTACTCACAAATCAGGATTTTTGAGCACTGAGAGTCCTCCTGGCTCTGCAGTAAAGCTTTTCCTGTTTAGCTTACTGTTTTTGTTGGGATCTTGAGCCAAGCTTACAGGATGCATTTGTGCAGATGTGCTCCACGGACAGTGTGAAGTAAGTACCTTGGCTTCCTGAAAAGGCACTGGGAATTTGAACTAGTTGCAGTTGTCATACATAAAAAACAAGATCTTGATTTTACTTAAGCTGGAGTGGGTTCTTTGCCTGCTCTTGAAAATGTTGAGTTTTACAGAATTTGAGGGCTTTTGCCAATAGGAGGAAAGAAAATGCTTCATTTAAGACCTGGTATTAGGCCAGATATGATGTGTAGGGGGTGGGAGGAAAGCAAAACAAGTAAACACAGAACCTCAAATCACAAATTCAGCAATTAAATTTTCCCCACCATATAGTCTAAGGTATTGAGAGTTAAGATTAGCATAATCACTTTTAAAGCATGGAACTTCCTGTGTGCTAATAGAAATGTAAAGATCCTGAAGCATCTGCAAGTAAGGTTGAATGAAGGTTTCAAATCAAAACTGTTGGGCTAAAAGAAAGGCTTTCCCAGGGAATAGCTTGAGCAGTCTTCTGAAAAAACACTTTAAAAGCCATGTAAGTTTCTGGTCTTTTAAAGGAAAATAGAAAACTCTTGGACAGATGATTATGGTTACCGATTAGAGATCAGTGCTGAAGAAAATATTTCCAGTAGGCACTATTTAAAATGCAATATTTGATAAGGTATATATGATGTGAAAAGGCTGCATGTACCTGTGTACACACTAGCTGAGGAAGAATGTGGAACCTGAAAAACATTGAAAGGCAAATTGTGTGTTCTTTTATCAGTGTTGTGAGCACTCTGCACTTTAGGGTGGAAGCAGTAGAAAGGTGCAAGCTTTTTTTAGATAGAAATAAACCCTCATTACTGCAGTGGCACAGATCCTAAGGACCTGGGACTTCAGCAACAGCAGCAGTGATCTCTGGTGGCTGAGTTCTCCATTTTCAACCTTTTTTTTCACCAAAGAAGTACCCATTCTGTAGTGAATGTCAGGTTTTGTGATGATTTCTGCTGTTCTCTAAACATTTGAAGACCTTAAGCATTCCTAATAGGCTAACCAAATGCATGAAGTTTATGCTGTGTTATGAATTGTGAGAAATAACTGGTGTGCTTCAAACAATATGAGTAAAGGTAGTTTTGAGATGCAGCTTTAGTCCTTTCCTTCAGAAAGCTGTTACCCATTTTACACATGCTAGAAACTTCAGTGTCTCTGTGATCTTTCATTTGCTGAGGAAACTCCTGCTAGAAACTTTGAAAAGGAAAACTGCTTGACGTGCTCCTTGCTGCTCTGGGTGAAATAGGTGACATTTGCAGTGTGGTTTGAGCTAACATGGATGCAGCCACAGAATTTTCTTAACCGTGTAATTACTGCCAACAATTGTATTTCCTGTGAGAAACACTTTACCCGCTCCTGAAGTGACTGAACTTGGCTTGCAAACGCACCTTGGCTTTTGCAAACGCTTTGCAAAACTGAACTTGGCTTTTGGAAAAACAAAATGAAACAGACAACCTGCCTAGATTTCATGGGATGCTGGAGGGTTTGCAAGTATCCGAAGTGATGAAGTGAGTCAGTACCCATGATGGAGAAAAACCATGCTTGCAGCTGAACAAGCCTGTGTTCCAGATGTGTGCAAGTATGGCTCTAATGCATTGGATGAGACTCTTGCCACCTTTTCCCATATAAACTTCTCCGTGTTTTTAGCATTGGAAAAATACATAATTTTGAATCACTGAGATCCTTAGCTGAGGATTTCTCCCTGCTCCGTTAATGGTCCTGTAAAAGAATTCTTTACAGTCGCTAGGCTGATTAATACATTGTGAACAGCGTGCTGCATTAGTCTATATAATATGTCTTCTAGAAGATCTTTGGTGCCAATGTTACCTGGAACCGAAGATCTTGACCTATATTTGACCATGCCTGAGAGGTGTCTATGCTCAGGTTTCCGGGTGCAAAATACCCCACAAGTGAAAATCAGATCTGTTTTGAGTCTTTCTCACAGGATTTCGAGAGCACTTGGTGATTGCAAAATGCAAGCTGCTTTTCTGATGGTTCTTGATTCTGAGTGCACTGGTAGTTTCTGATCACACTAGCTTCATTGTTACTACTAATCACATCATATTGTCCACTGTCTTGGCATGATTTGACCTCTCTGCACCTTTCACCACCTAACCTATTATCATATTAGCCATTTTTTTAATTTGATTTTTTTTCCTTCTCTCACTTCACTATTGTTTCATTCCATCCACCTGGTAGAAGTATATAAAGATGTACACAGGCGGAGTGAGCTCATTGGCTGAGCAGATAGCCAATCAGCTTCAAAGGAAAGAGCAACCCAAAACCCTTCTAGACAAGAAGGAACTGGTAAGATGATGTGCAGAAGATGCTGCGTGTTTGTGATTAGATGTGCTGTAGATCTGAAGTACTGTGAGTGTCCAGTTGTTACTGCCACTCATGGACTCTGTGGTAGCTTTGTGAAAGCTTTCATTTCCTTTTCTCCATCCACCCTCCCTTTTGTCCTCGTTTCCCTTGCAAAATGTTTTAATCTCAGCATCTGAGTATTGTACATAAACAGCTGATAAATTGCTCGTTATGTCTAGGAAGATGTGTTTGATCCACGGGGGCTAATTCTGCATTACTGTTTCCTGGAGGAGGTGCTGATTTTTATAATGTAGGACTAAGCATTGCTGTTTAAGGGATTTCAGATGGTCTTGGCTTTCCATTATATGCCTCCTTCAGTCATGTATTCTGAGCTCATCATTAATAGGGCTGATGTCCACTCTTCAGGGCTTATTTTACTCCTGTCATATATAGGCATGGCATCCTAGGACCACCTTCCCTGGACAATGAGGTTAGCTTTTTGACGTCCTGGTTAAAACTGTCAATTGTGCCCAGCAAGTGCAGCATCCATGTGTGAAAGAACCGCAGCATCCAGATGCTCCTGTATCTGCCTAAAGGAAGAGAAAATAAAGCTGTGCAATCCTGGTGTGAGGCTGGACACACACAAATTCAGTTGTGCCTCTTTCTGCCTAGGGCTCACTCAAAAAGGAGTTTCCCCAAAACCTGGGAGGCAGTGACGTCTGCTACTTCTGCCGCAAGCGGGTCTACGTGATGGAGAGGCTGAGTGCTGAGGGCAAGTTCTTCCACCGCAGCTGCTTCAAGTGTGAATACTGTGCCACCACTCTGCGTCTGTCATCCTATGCCTATGACATTGAAGATGGTAAGAGATGTTGCCTTCTTGTCAGAATTCTCTTAGCTGTCTTGGAAGTCCCTGTAGTCATTTCAACTCTTTGCTATCATGAGTTCAGGAAGAGAGTAACTTCCATTCCCAAAACAAATTCCTAACCCACCACAAGAATTAGTGTAACAAACTAACAGCTGCTAGAATGCAAGAAACAAATAACAGTTGAGGGCTTTAAAAGGGTTTAGAGCCTGAGTTTTGAAGGCTAGTACTGTCAAGCAAGGAACCTCCTCTGTTCTTCAGTGTAATTAAGATAATACATTGGAAACAAATGTGGTCAGTTTTTTCTTGAAGACATCACAGCTGTCCCAACTCTATGTTTATTTTAGGTGTACTAAAACAGGACCTTGGTAATCAGGGGCTGTGACAATAGCTCATTACAAACACAAGTTCTCTTTGTGTAGTTTGAAGTAGAACACTAATAGAGGTAGGTCAGTGTTAAACACACTGAGAAAGCTTTGTTGAAGTACTTACTGAAGATTCAGTAGCAACTCGTTTTCTGTATTTGGTAGACTAAGGAGGAAGGAATATGGTTATAAAGCTTGCTGTTGATTCCGTAACAGAACCTAGCATGCTAAGAATGAAGGGATGCATCAGACATGTGTAACAAATCTCAGAAACCATCAGCAGATGAAACTCAGTTTATTAACAAAGTGCATACTGAAAATAATAATTTGAAATCGCACATCACTTGTGAAAAGCAGTCTTGTCAGTGTAGCCATGTGTTGCATTCTTGACTTGGGCAGAGGTTGACAGAAATTTCATGTTTTCTGAAGAAGAATGATAGAAATCTCAGATGACCCTTCATTGATCTCAACAGCTATGCTTTTATTATCTTCTGTGGCTGTCACTCATCTTTACTCCTACCTCAATAGGAGAACATGTGCAAAATGATGTACACTTGGTGAGAGGTTATATGGAAAGGATTTGTGACGAAATGATTCAAAATTAATAATTGATATTAATTTTGATATCCAGGCAGGGATTGTTAATAACTATGAAAACTGTTTATTAATATTAAATCTCGCCACAAAACTTTTATACAAGGTTCAAAACGCATGTTTTGGAAATTTATACATACAGGGAACAGGCAAAACTGGAACACTTTAAAGGTAACCAGCATAAGCAAACATTTTTACTAGCAGAGAAGGTTTATGCGGTCTCTGATACCGCTTGCGGTTAGTTATCCTGCTTAGCCACTGGATGGACACAGGAGGCTCCTTTCTGCTTACGACAGAAGGAAATTAGTGATTACAAGAGGCTTGGAAGTATTTACTCACAAAATATTATGGGACACTACCCAAAGCACATGGTGGGGTTGCTGCCGGGCCAAAAGCCGTTAGAGGCTTTGGAGTTTCCTCAGGCTCCTGGGTGCTGGAGAAAGGAGGCAGACGATCTCTGACCTGGTCCTGGCTCTCTTGGCAGCAGGCTTTCAGGCGTAGGCAGGACGTCTTGCGGTGTGCAGTCTCAGCACGGTGTCATGCTGGCTGTGCAGGCTGGAGGCATCAGACCCTCAGCTCAGGATCAATGAGGTAGTAAGCAGCCACAGATACAATGGCAGAGAGCACCTTTGTGCTACCTGCTTATCCCTTTATATCCAGTTCAGCCCAAGACTGATGGGCCTTTGGACATAGATTAGCCAATCAGGATGGCACTTTGCCCAGTTCGACCATATTAGGTGAAGCCAGGGCTTTGGTCCCCTTTTCCATGGCCACCACCCCCAGCACAGAAGGAGGAGGAGCAGGGGAGCACGCCTGGGCAAGCCAAGACATGTACAAGCCCACCTCGGCCTATTTAGGCCTACCACCACAGGATTCTACTCCAGATATGATGGTGTAGAAAGAGGTGTTAGTACTGATCATTTTCCCCACTCATCGAGGCAAAGGTGAAGTAAAAAATATAAACTGATATGCCTCAGGATATCTCCTTTCAGTGGTGCTTTGTGATAGGATGAGGGGCAATGGATATAAAATGGAACACAGGAAGCTCCATATTAACATGAGGAGGAACTATTGTGAGGGCGATGGAGCCCTGGAACAAGCTGCCCAGAGAGGTTGTGGAGTCTCCTTCTCTGGAGGCTTTCAAGACCCACCTGGGTACCTTCCTGTGTGACCTGTCTTAGGTGATCCTGCTTTGGCAAGAGGATTGGACTCAATCTCTAGAGGTCACTTCAAACCTCTACCATTCTGTGATTTTAGGATGAAACTCCAAAATATTCTACTGCAAATCAAAATGTTATAAAATTGATAGCTGTCTACTACTGTGTTTAGCCAGGAAGAATATTTTTGCATAGACTACATATAATAACAATCACGGAAATGCCATCTAGGCTTAAAGGGCACAAAGAACCAAAATTATGTATTTATAATGGATTATATAATGACTTTAATAGACTTACTTGGTCGTTAAGAGTTGAGGAAACTTAAAATCATCAAATCAGCCTCTGAGTAAGGAATAGAAACCCATTATTACTTGGCCAGAAGGTTGGCAGACTCAGCGTGTGAGCTTTAAGGGGCCAGTTATAATTCTGAGATCAACATGGAAGAGTAACATCTTCATCACCAACCAAAGTTGGGGAAAAGCTTTTTTTTTTTTTTTCCTAAGCAATGATGTTATTTTGTCATTCACAAGTGACTGAATGTCCCATTGCTCTGCTTAGCAATAACAGACTAAGTTTCTTTTTCATCTTTATGGTCTGAAACAGTTTTTACCACCAGATTTAGTGATTTGCTCTGCAAGCAGGTTTATGCATGCAGTTATGACCAGATAGTTCTCAGTGAAGCAAACACAAAGCTCAGAGTTTCAGCACACTTAACATTTCAGAATCAATGCTATATTAGATGCCTAACAGTTGTGTACAGTTGTAAAGCAGATACAGGCAAACAAATATGTAGTATCCTGTCAAATCTATGTAATTGTGAAAATTTAAGCTCATACCTTGTTCTGGGCTTGCCTTGAGAATAAAAATAACAAAGCTACATATTCACTGTTGCTATTCATCTAGCTCTTTAGACTGATGAGCCTTCTGCAGGCAGTGTCTGGGTTTTAGGCTTCAATATCTGAGAATTTTTATGTAAAGATTTTCTGTTGTTGCTTTTTTCAGACAGCTTAGAGTAAATATTAATAAATGTTTATTTAAGCAGAGATATCTCAAAAGATAGGGGTTTCCATCATAAAACAAACCACTGTGCAAATACCAACCCAGAGCAACTGGAGGAAGAGGTGAAGGGCAGAAATATGAGCTGGGAAGGGCAGGAATATGGGCTGGAAAGGGATTAGCAAAGTTGTGGGAATAGGATAGCAGTAGAGGATGCTATGGGCTGCACATAGCAAACAGGATACCCTGATAAAGGTACACTGGAAAACTGTTTTGTGCCATCAGTTTGCTGCTCTTACTGCTTGTATTTCTGTTGTCTTTGTATTGCTAGTGCTGATTTGGCTTCCTGACAGTGTGCAGGTGCTGGTGAAAACTCATCTATAATTCTGGGATGTTACTAAGTCAGTAGTATCACAAAAGGTCTTAATTGTGGAAGAGAGTCCTTAGTTGATGGTCCTTTCCCTATAAGCAGCCACTGTGCATGTTTAGAGATGGCTCTTTGGGAGTTAATACTGTCCTCTCTCACTTGCCTCTGCTGGTTGCATTCATTCTTGCTTTTTCCAAAAGTGCTTCTGCCAGCTTTTCATGTGATGATTTCTTTGTTCCTCACACACTGCCGCATTGTTAGCATGTGATGCCACACAAGCCTCACGGCTTTGCTTTGGTGTTTGCTAGGATTTTAAGCTAAATGGCTGTCAGGCACCCAATGGAAAGGAGGCTAACTAGGAGGGGGGAGAGGGGAGGCTTGGAGTTAAAACTTCAGATAGTGTTTGCCTCCATGTGTAGTGAAGAAACTGGAGGAAGCACTGGGAATGGCAGCAGAAAATAAGTTGCAGTGAGATGGACATTTCTGTAGTGCTAACCTGCTGTGTTCTCACTGCTGACCATCATTCGTGTTCCACCTGCAGGTAAATTCTACTGTAAGCCTCACTACTGTTACCGACTCTCTGGTTATGCTCAAAGGAAGAGGCCAGCAGTGGGTCCTCTGTCAGGAAAGGTAACTCATTTTCATCTAACATGTCATGTTAACAGGCTTTGATTCTTAATATTAAAAAATCAAATGTGCTGTGTTTCTTTCAGAAAGTAGAAAAAAATGGAGTGTATCAAGTTGCTTTTTCATGAGAGCTTGTGGTTCTAGAAATTTAATTTAAAAGCAGTTCCTTTCATTTCCACTTATCCTTTCATCTTTCCTGCTGTAAAATACTGTACAGTCCCGTTCAGAACAGCATTTGGACTTGTTTTCTTGTCAGCTGTAACACTCAGTCCATGCAGAGACTAGATAAATAATGGTACCAGTTTGGTTTTGCTTTGTTCCTGTGGGTTTTTTGTTGTTAAGATAAACCAGTTTCTTTGCATGTCCTCTGAAGCACGGAGCTCTACTCCAGCTGCATGGGTTGGGAAGAAGGTTTTCTGTGGTTTAATGGGAACTTGAAAGAAAAGATACCCTTTTTCCTATAGTGTTGCAATGGAAGCATTACAGTGTGGTAGTGGCTTCTCCTCCTACTTTTTTCTCAGGTTTTATTAGCCCACACTGAAACTGTGCTCCTCATTTTTGGAAAGGATAAAGGATACATCCCAATATTTGTGCCATGCTTCCTGTCAAACATAAAGACTGAAAATAGTACTTATTTCTCAGATGAGCAGAACTTAGGGATCTTACTGCTTTGACTTTCACAGATATCCAGCTTGTTATTCAGAGCTTTAATAAAGCTATAAATTAAGGAGCATACTTGGTTCAGACCTTGCCTTAAGTAACAATTAAGGGGTATGTTAGCTGAGAGGGGACTCAGTGTGTTGGGTACATACAGTCTCAGACTGGACAAGAGAGACAGTGTATTTCTGAGGCATTTTCCATTTTTAATCTTCCGTTTCCCCCCCATTCTTACAGGACACCAAAGGAGCTCTGCAGGACACCATGGCAAGTGATGGAGGCGGACGGGCAAATACCATCCCCAGCTCCGCAGAGAGGGCCGCAGGTAGCTCCGCTTCCTTCTTTGGCAGGGTGGTGCAGTACTCTCTCGGCCTCTTTGGCAGAGTTAGGGTGGCAAGCCAGCGCCTGCACAGCACAGTCTCCTCGATTGGGCACCAGGTAGCCCAGAACCCTTTGGACTCCTTTTTCATGTGTCAGCTGATGGCTTTTGGGGTTCCCTTTCTCTATGTCCAGTCAGAAGTTCTCGTGCAGATCCTAGGGGAATTCTGTGGGCAGCCTGCTGACCAGTAAGAATCGCTGTGACCCAGCTTTGAGCTCTGTAACTCTGGTGGGTGTTTGTGGAGTTTTTTTGTTTTTTTTTTTTTTTTTTTTGGGTGCCATATGAATTTTGTGCGTTACGCGAAAGTTTCAATACATTATTTTGCACTGTGGCTTTGGGGCCTGGATGCTCTCAGTTCTTTCAAGGACATTATCTGAACGAATTCTAGGAAAACACAGATGCTCAGTTGAGGGTCCCTTCTGAGTGGGCCCAGATAAAGAGCCCTGTAAGGTACGCAGTAGAGTGTTCGTGAAGTGAGAAGTTATTCTGATGCACTGGAACAGCTCACAAGCTGGATTTCTGTGTTTGCCTGAATTCTGGGTGTGCTTTCTCTTCTCCCAAGCTTCTCCTCATTGATCTGGTACTTGAACAGGAAAGATCCCATTATCTCTGGATTGTGTGTCCTTTGGGATTCTGGGTGTCTGCCAGCTAATGGGATCAGATTCCTTAAACCCCTTGAATTTCGTGGTGCTGGCAGGTCATGGTGCTTCTCCCTCACTGCCAGAATCTGTGCTGCTTCTGGCCATGGCTTTGGGAACGGGGTGGTGAATGTGTGTCTTAGTGTGAAGTAGTAGTTTTGCCTTTTAACTTGAAATTCTAATTTCTTCTAACATGGGAAAAATATCTGTGCTACAAATGCTTATTTGTCCAGCCCCCAAGTTCTCACTGGAAAAAGGAGATTTGATTTCTAGTATTTGTTCCAAGACACTGTGGATAAACTAAATCAGCTGCTTTTAGAGAGAAGAACATACTTAGAGCAACACTTTGAGAACAGAGCATTTTCACAGTGCCAGTTGAGAAATGGTTTATGATATGCAGGCAAATAAAACTCATGGATTTGTTTGACTTCTTGTTCCTTATGAGTATTTCTACGGTCGTAGCTGTATGCAGTCTGACAGAAATTCATTCTTAGTGTGCACAGCTGATTCTTGAAGTATAGTTAATTCCATGGTTTGCTTTGTTTGTGTGGAATTTCCATATGGCAAAAACAGAGGAAAGGTAAAAAAGCATGGAAGAAGGAGAATTTCCAAATGCTATGAGCAGATGGATTAACTGCAGCAGTTTTTGGTAGTGATACTGTGATACTGTAACTGGAAAAAGAAATTCTTGGAGCATAGGGTATCTGATATGAGAATAAGGTGGTTTATGAAGTGAAGCTATTAGTTATAAGTGGTAGGAGGAGAGTTTAGCTATATATAAATTAGTTTATTAAAGCAATTGTGGACAGAAAATCTTCCTCTGCTTTAGCCTAAGGTACGTTAGCTCAACCGGTCAGGCCAGGACGTCTTGAAGGCAGCATACTGTGGGGCATTCCTGTGTGTGTATGACAGAAGTACATTTCATGGTAGAAAAGTGAGCCATTCTCCCCTCTCTGATAGGAAAAAACCATTAGTGGATGAGATTTTGTTTTCTTTGTGAGTTAAGTATACCTTACAACTGCAAGCGTAGCAAGGGTTAAGAAGCAGGAGGAGGCTGAATTCGATGTACTTCAAAAGCAAGCCAGTGTCATTAAAGGCAGGTGGCATTAACAGTGGTGTCCTGTAGCTTCTGTTCTTACTGGGTGGGTAGATCAGGAAACGTGTTGTGTTTACACTTGTGTATGGTTTGCAAAGACAAACCAAACTGTTGAATTGTCAAACTTGCTAATAGCAATGGAAGATTAGGGTACTTATTCCTGAATAATCAAAAAGATTACATCTCCTGATGTTAAACTGTCTGCATATATGCTTTCTTGCAGTTATTAAATTGTCGAAGAGACTATAAGTAGTCTGCTTGTACTAGAGGAGGCAAACACCACAAGCAAAATCCTCCTTGAAATGGGGATAGAGACAAAGCTCTGTTTCTAGGGCTTCACTTCACCTATCTGGTAGACTCATCTGATACAGGTCATGGATCTGAAAATGTTTGGCCTCCCTTAAGGCAAGTGCCACCAAATGAAGTTTTGCGATAGCTATTTCAGGCCCTGGCCCAAGCCAGTCCCTCAGTAGACTGAGGGAGAGGTAGATCTTGATGTGGACTGTAAGTTGCCTCTGAATGGATTATTTAAAAGAAAAAAGCAGAATGTAACATGCACAAGTTTGATATTTGGAGATGTAAAGCTATCTTAAAAGGCAAAAGGAAGGAGTACAGCAGAAACATCAATGAAGGAAGATAGAAGACAAACCCTCCACTGTTTAAAAAACAGTGTACCTCTGGGGTAAGCATAGCCTCCAAGCTGGCCAAAGTGCTTGTTCAGCGAGCCTTGTGAACTCATGCAAAGCCTGCTTTTTAGTGGCCATGGAATCCCAAATGGATGTAAATTGCCTGGATTCTCCCCCTACTCTGACTGCCCCTTTTGCAATACCACCAAATCTGACCTATTTTTTTTTTTAGCCAACTTAGTGCTTAAAATATATTCAACCACAAAATAACATTCAGCAGGTTTGTCAGCTGAGGTAAGGTTGGGTCACAACAAGCACTTCCTTGTGACTGGCATGCATTAACTTAGCTAGAGATGTCCCTCACTGAGTGGCCAGAGCCTCAGCTGGCATTTACTATGTATTGTCTGTCCCTTGTATTTTAACAATGATAGTTGCAAGGCCCAGTCAACTAGAATCCCCTTTCTTGGGAAGATTTTGCCAGGAAGCCTGCATGGCATTTTGTGATGGTTACAAGGGAGATTATGGTCAAACTGGCTGTTGCAGCATAGATCAGCTGCTTCAGTTTGGGAAGTGGCAATAAGCTTTTGAGCTTGTGGCAATAAGCTGTCCAAGGGAAAGCTGTTGCTGCGCTTTTGGTCCTGCTGAACCGTGGCATGCTTCTTGTGGTTTCTGTAACCTTTGCTGTACCTTGTCTGCTTGGTTTTTCTCTGTTTTCTGCATTTACCTTTGTGCCAAAATTGCTGCTATTGCCAGGAGAAGGGAAAAAACCTCTCCAAACTTTGCTTCTCAGCTGTCTCTCCCTCTGATAACCTGTAATTGCTGTGTCTTGGATTTTTTTTGAGTATTATTTACAGTACTTTATATGGTTTTGATGTGCTTTTAATCCAAATATTGTTCTTGTTCTAAAGGTCTGTAAGAACATATTTCTCAACTTTAAGCTCTTTCTTGACAGATGGACTTGGAACAGTCTTTACCCCTATCAGCATTTTGATAATGCTCCAGGGTATGACTTTAGCCAGTGAAGTTTTGTTGTAAGATGTTTCCCATTTCAAGCTTGCGTACTCACACCAAATGTTTGTCCCTAGCAGCAATAGGGAGTTCACAAAGGAAAGACCTGCCAGGGAAACTCATACTTGAAAATGCACAGCAATAAAGGGCAAGTAATGAGGTCTTTGCAGCAGATACTTGACCTGTGAAAGATTTAAGTAGTCAAATCCAAGCCTTAGTATGCAAAACTGAAAGATGCAATACAGATTAGAGGCACTGAGTCTCTTGCTACAAAATCACAAGAAGTTAATAGTGTATAGGATAGAAGTATGCAATATAAAAAGTTGAAAGTTCTCCTATGGATGTGCCTTAAGTGTTTTCAGGGAGCAGTGTTCTGAAGAAAGTCCTTCACAGTAGACTCTTAAAGTAATCTGTATATAGCAAGCAAAGCTGCACTTTACATGAGGAAGTTCTTTTGGTGACTTGGGAAACTAGAATAGGGTAGCTGCTTCCTGGGAATGGCATGGCCTGTAAAGGAAGTGATCTGAGCCAAATTCACTGCCTCTGAGACACTGAATCTTTATGAATGCATCCAATATCATTTGCACACAGTTCTGCTTCTGTGTCTAACAAGATACAAATAAATCTTATATATATTTCTGTGTAGATGGAAGCTTCTTGTTCAAAACTCTGATTCTGCGTGTACTGACCATGCCTCACTTGTGGAAAATGATTCAGCTCAGAGCAGTACTGTGTGCTTGTGCAGGCAAACACATCTTCATGAAATCCTCCACTTGTGTGTTTCTTTTCATTATTACTCACATTTGGGGCTCGTTCTTGTTTTAATTTGGCCTGTTCTCAGCATTATATTACTGAAGGTAGCAGCAACCTCATTCTGTGACAGTCGTGGTCTCTTTTGTTTCAAACCGCTGAACTGTGCATTTACAAACATTTGTGTCCCATCCTCCTACCACCTGACCTCCCCAAAAAAACCCTTCAGAAAAGACAATTCCTTTACTACTGTGCCTTGAATACTGTCTGCTCTGTATGGAGGAGCTGTGGTGGTTTGTTTTGCAGGACGTGGCACATGATACTGAACCCTTCCAGGGGTTTCATACAACTCCAAAAAAATATCTGGTGCAAGATTTGTTTTCTCTCTGCTGAAACATTTAAAATACAAACTTAAAAACCAGACCCTGTATTTTTGGAAGCTGAGGATAATGTGTGGGTTGCCTAGTTAGGACCAAGGTTCAGTGCCCAGTGAGTCATTGCTCAATAGCAAGCCAGGAATCTGTTTGAATATGTGCTTGACTGTTCCCAGTCCATCATGTTCCTTGTCAGTGTTCTTATCAGGATTTGGGTGACTTGGGCATAAAGGAAAAAAGAATGCTAAAAGACCATCGGTTTGAAGCCCAGAAAGTTTGGAAAGGCAAAGGTTATTGGTTCTAAAGAATGCATCTGAAGATGCAGCTGACCTGCCAGTTTCAGTGAAAAATCCTGAGGAAGGATATCCAAAATAGCCATGTGCTGAGGTTGATCCTGCTAAGAACACTTTTCTTTGGGAGCAGCTGGGCTCCCTGTTCTGCCTTTCTCTCAAGCTTTCAGACCTGTAGAGTTGTGCCACTGGAATATTTGTTTATTGTTTGTATGTGTATATTTTGAAGGGTGATATGAATTTTTCTGGGCACTTTAAGAGCTTCATTGAATGGTTTTGCATCTTAGAAAAATGGTATTGAGTTTGTGTGAAGGAGTTTGGATTTTTTTGTAATTGCAGAATTAAAATATCTGGGTTTTTGGAAATGTGGAATCCAAGAAATGACCATTTTGAGATTGCTTCCCTCAGAGAAAGTGAGGGAGTGTGCATAAAACCAGCTTGATGAGAGGAAATGCTGGAGTGAGATGGTTGGTGCTCAGAAAGGCTTCATGTCTCCATTGTATGGCCTCTTGAAGATTTTGATTTATGCAGTTTTGTTTTTAACCTGTTCTGTTGTAGGTGTGTGTGTGTCTTGGAATTCTGTAACACTTGGTTTTCCTGTTGCTGTGAAATCAAGACATTATTTGTTCAACTGTGTGAAATGTTGAAGGGAATAAATTCCAAACAAACTTCAGGTTTCTGAGTTTTTCTTTTTCCTCCCCCTTCTCCCTTTACTGGTTCCAGAGAAGGGATGCTGTGAGTGATGCAGACTTGCGGGAGAGTGGAATGAATAGATCTGGCAAGCTCAAGTGCAAAAGGCATTTTGGGGAGCTCCATGGCACCTGCTCAAAGTTCTGGTTTTCAAGTTTCTTCTGTACTGTTGTGGTGTTTGGTTTTTTTTTATTCCTATTTTTCTTAAATCGGTCTGTGTTGTTGTTTGAGTGCAGGATGTACACTGCACAGACAGCATGACCTGCTGCTGTTGAAAGCATGCTAAGGACCCCAGTACTACATTCTCTATCATACTGGCAAAGCTGGCTTTGGGTAGATGTGCTTCCAGTGCTATGGCTTCACTAATTTTGGTTGATTTTGGAGGTGCTTTTGTGTGCCTTGCAGCAGGCGAGAGGTCTTTGTCACCCTCCGTAGGCAAGGCAGCCATACCCACGTGTGAGGGGAGAGGAGGAACGTGGGTGAGTGCAAGTCAGCACTCAGCAGCAGGGAGGCGTAGCCTTGCACCTAGTGTGACAGGTAAGCGTCTTGGCAGGATCTGATTCCTCTTGGTGGAATAGTAGCAGCTGTGGTGATGTTTTGGTGTGATGGAAAGGCAAAAGGGGAAGCGTGGAGCCTTTAGCCAAATCCTGTGTTCTTCCATTCTAACTAGACAGTTGTCTTCTCTCAGCAGCATCACGTGGGAGGAGATGACCTCCCTTCCTCCGGGCTGTTATGAGACCTCTGTGATCTTCTTACCATGACAGACAGAACTTGATTGTAGTTACAAGCTGCATTTTCCTGCTGTCAAAGATAGACTAATTTAGTCTACCTTAGGGACGTCTTCTGTGTTTTCTCTTGCATGCTTACCATGCTTCCTACTGCACCATAGGCAACTAAGAGCTTGTAGCAGCAGGTGACTTTTGATTGTGACCAACCTGTCTTCTCTTTCAGGTTCTTCTGGCAAAAGTAGTTATGCTGAAATGGCAACTTGCAACTGCAAAACAATTCTGTTACACTTAAGAGCTCCTTCTTTGGAGGAAAGTACTCACTCTATGCCTTTGCCAGTTGCCTTTTACCTTTCTTTTCTGTGACCAGCAGGCCTGATTTTGAGGCTGAGTTTGGAGAAGCAGCAATCAGCATTCAGTGTGAAACTTCTTGAAATAGAAATGTCACTCTGACGCGCAGCTCCAGCAGCCTTCACTGTTCCGCATCAGGAATGCTGTGGGAAAGTTCTTGGAAATCGAATGTTTGCTTCACAAATTAAAAAAGGAACTCAAAACAAGAACAAATCCCAAACAAACAAGATGAGCCACCCCCTGCCACCTGCCCTCCCCTCCTCGAAACAAAAAGCCACAATAGAACCCCAACAGACTGAAAAACCACAAGGTCGAAGGGAGGTTATGTCCTCAGAGGTGAAATCAGACCACCTTGCTGTACAAGTTTAGGAAATGCTGTTTTCAGCTAAAACTTGGAGCAGCCAAGTGTTTGCGTCATGCCTCTTTGAAGTCTACAGATACCTCATACTTTGTGTCTGTGGTTCTTCAGTCTTCTGCCATTTGGTGTTCTCTTACTAACACCCTGGGAAAACTCGAGGTCTGTATCTTGCCCTGCTGCAAGAGAGTGGGCTGCCAAGGAATTCTTTCTGTGGCCCTGACACTCAAAAGTAAATTTTAACAAAAAAGTATGCCAGTTGTAGTTTCTGAAACAAACCTGAACCTTTTCAAGTATTTTCCCTTTGCTGGCACCCTTCCTCCTCGTTCCATGCCAGATTAAAGTACCTTAAAATTATTTACAGTAGAGGGAACTTTATCCTGTAATTACTCATTATTTCAAATAGCTTTCCTTTTAACCTTTGTAATGCAAAGAGAATGACTTGAAAATGAGGCAACAAAAGATGATTTAGGGCAGGCCATGTTCTTTGCCAAGTGTATGTGCTTCTTTGCCCAGAGCTCTGTAAAGAAAACACAGTGGGTTTGTCTGTATATACTGTCCTGAGATCTGGAATTGCATGGAGTTGTCCTTTAGGACCTGTAGAACTTGGTAAATAAATTAAATTTTTCTCTTCATCTTACAGAAAATGAGCTGATAAACTTTTTTTTTGCAGTTAGAATCCTCAAAAAGAAATTTTCCACAGAAAACTTTATGCGGCTGCTAACATTCAAGTATTTATCCCCAAACTGGGGAACTGAAATTCACTATATAAATAGTAATATATCAAAGGTAATTTTTGAAAACAAGCTATCATTATTCTGTGAATAAATCACTTCAAAACTTTGAGGTACTGAGCACTTGACAAATGCACTGTGGTTATTTTGTTTCCTCAAAGAGCAGATGACTTCCACTGAAGATGGACTGAATTAGCTCTTATGGGGGGGTTTGGAAACTTCACTCTAAGATTGGAGCTTTTGGGACCCTTAGGATGTTTCCCACTATGTATCCCAAAACGTTTTGCTTTATCAGATACATGTGGGTAGCTTGTTGGTATAGCTCATCCCCTTTGTCACACTGATTGCTGTGGTGGTGTAAAAAGCCTGCTCTGTACGAATTGGTTTACATATCATAGAATCATAGAATAGTAAGGTTGGAAGGGACCTCAAGGATCATCTAGTTCCACCCCCCTGCCATAGGCAGGGACACTTCCCACTAGTACAGGTCACTCAAGGCCTCGTCCAACCTGGCCTTGAACCCCTCCAGGGAGGGAGCAGCCACAACCTCCCTGGGCAACCTGTGCCAGTGTCTCACCACCCTCACTGCAAACAACTTCCTCCTAACATCCAGTCTAAATCTCCCCTCTGCCAGTTTAAACCCATTCCTCCTCATCCTGTCATTACAAGACCTTGTCAATAGTCCCTCCCCAGCCTTCCTGTAGGCCCCCTTCAGATCCTGGAAGGCTACTCTAAGGTCTCCTGGAAGCCTTCTCTTCTCCAGGCTGAAGAGCCCCAACTCTTGTAGCCTGTGCACTTCTTACTCTTTTCTACCATACCAGATAAACTGGCTGATACCTATTCCCTCTAATGTTCTATAACAGTGATGAGAAATAGGCGTAAAATACTGAAGGGAATAACTATACTTCTGTTCACCCCCACACCAATGCAAACAAGCCAGTCACAGTTTTAGCACCTGCTTGTGACCAGCACCATTAAGGTGTATATTTGGTAAGGCATGTTAGAACACCAAATAGAAATAATCTGAAGGGAAGGAATAGATATACCTGGGTCACTACTGAAGCTGTTCTCCTGCTTCTTTGAAGTGTGTTTATGGGTGAAGGTGGGATAGTGGTTGCTGAGCTGATCTTGGTAATGTAGAGCTTAGTTTAGACTTTCCAAACAAAACTGGGCAGATGCTCCCTAAAGATGAGCTGGCACTGCTAGACTCTGTTTAGTTGCTTACATCTTCTCTCAAAAATGTATGTTTAGTCTGACATTTCTCATGTTTGCTGTCATGCCAGAAAGCTCTGTTTTCTTTTTTAGGAAAATTTCATAACCGTCCTTTCTGTTGTTACAAAGTTTATCTGATGGCTTGCGGGTAGAAATAATTATAAATAGAACATGTTTTTACCCAGGAGATGTTTCAAATACTTTCAGGCTTGGGTAACTCAGTGATTTAAAACATCAGAACTGATGTGCAAGTTATCTTTAATCAGTATTGCGTCTTTTGGAAGCTTTCTTCTTGAGAGAGTCCAAGGGAGGGCTACAAGGATGCTGAAGGGAATGGAGCACTGCCTGATGAGGAAAGGTTGAGAGCCCTGAGACTCTTCAGTCTGGAGAGGAGAAGGCTGAGAGGGGATCTGAGCAATGTCTATGAATAGCTGAGGGCTGGGGGTCAGGAAGGAAGGGACAGGGACAGCCTCTGCTCACTTGTGCTCTGGCATAGGATGGTGAGCAATGGATGGAAACTGCAGCACAGGAAGTTCCAGCTCAACATGAGGAAGAACTTCTTGACTGTAAGGGTCCCAGAGCACTGGCACAGGCTGCCCAGAGAGTTTGTGGAGTCTCCTTCTCTGGAGACTTTCCAGCCTTATCTGGATGTGTTCCTGTGCGACCTGCGCTAGATTCTCTGGTCCTGCTCTGGCAGGGGGGTTGAACTGGAAGATCTACAGAGGTCCCTTCCAACCTCTAACACCCTGTTATCCTGTGTGTGAACTGAAACAGACTTTGAACATACCTAGCTACATATCTATGTACAAGAAGTTTCTTCGTTTCCAGAAGAATCCTATCAGGTTGTGAAGTGCTGGATTGCTTGAAATGTTCAGTTGCTTTACATGTGGGACATGTGGAACAGATGTAGATAATAGTAAAGTATGTGCGAAAGGAAGGAGCCAGATGTTGATTCTTTTTGAGTATGGGGAGGTTTTGCTTAGGCCAAGTATTTCCCACTCTATTGTAACTGGCAGCCTCAGGTTTCAGTCTGTTCTATTGGCAGCACCTCACAATCCTGATATAAATTACAGAAATGAAGTAAGGACACGCTTAGTGTTTAATTATGGAAATCTGTAGTACGTTGCAACAGGAGAGTGGTTATTAGCTCAGTAGCTGAAAGATGATGATAATTTGTGAGCTGTGTTCTCAGTCTGCTCACAGTTTGAACAGAAAACTGAAAGCATTTCATACTCTACACTTTGTTTTTAATTCTGATAAAATTTTGAGTTCTCGATTGGCTTTTCTGTAATGATCAAAACATTATCCAGTGTGCAAGATAGAATTGCGAGTACTGGTTCCTGTTAAAAGCAGGCAATGTTTGTATTGGTAGATTCCTCTATTACTTTTAGGTGGAAATGTCCTCAGTTCAGCTTTGTGTTATTTGCACACTGCGAATTGCCTGTCTGATCCTTTCTGGTGAGATGAGAGGTTCTGGAGGGCTGCTCCCTATGAGTGGCAAGAAATAGATGCTGCAGTGTAGAAGCTGTGCAAAGTCATAGATAATAGAAGAGATGATGGCAGAGGCTGTCTTTCTAACAGCATAAAAGGGGTTCCAGTTTGGATTGTGACTGGACAGTTACTCTTAGATTCCAAGTTAATTAATAAAACAAGGAGAGTAATTCATGAGTCAAAACCCACTGCCACCTTTCTCTTCTTTCATTTCTCTCCCTGCCTGTCCCTGGATGTATCTTATTCCAGGTGGTTCTTTGAGGGAACATACCTTTAATAGCTTCCAGGACAAAATTTACTCCTGCAAAGTAATGTTATCTTTAGCCAGATTATCCTTCAGTGCTCTTCAGCCTTCCCACACACCTTCTTTCAGGAAATGGAAATGAGGGCAGGCAGCATATGAGAGAGCTGATCAAAATGCTGGAGAGAGCTCAGATGTGTTAGGTGATGCCAGCAAAATGGAAAATGATAGGGAACATGCTACTGCTACAATATTCCTGAATAATTAAAGACAGTAATAATTAGTAGACAATTTAAATTGATGGAAAGATTTTTATTTCTCTAGTGCAAGAAAACTGTTTGGGCAGCAGCAAAGTGTGTCCAAATGTTAATATTTCCTGCCAGAAAAGATGCAATAAGGCAAAGCAATCTTAGCAGTGTTTCCTGGGCCTTCAGTAGATGACCTAATACCTCCTTTCCCCTATTTCTTTGCTCCACCCTCAAGCTACAACACTGGGCTCTTTCCAGAAGCCAAAAATAGCTGTTCCTGGGTAATTCTGTACCTCTGCTGCAATGAAGACAGCTTTGCTGTACTGTTAGGCTGTGTGCTGAACTCTTGCCTTTCATTACCTAGTGCTACTTCTGTATGCATCCACATGTGACAAACACTCTCTCTCACACACAACTTTATAGTATAGATTGCAGATGAATTTGTTTTCACGTCCCAAGTGTAAATTAGAGTTGACTTTGAAATAAAACAGTTTATTCATATCAACTTCTGGTTGCTCATACCAAAATCAAAGAAAGGGCAGATCATTCAAATTGCTGCAGGAAGCACCTTTTTTTGGTTTGTTTTTTTTTTTTTTTTTTGGTCAGTATCTCTTTTGATGAATCTGGAACCAAATTGGATTTTAACCAAAAGAGTGTGGAGGGGCAGGAAAATGTTACAACACCCATATGATAAACATATGAGTTACTAATTTCATTCAGGAGTCAGACCAATTCACTTTCATAGTTCTTCAGAGAGAGGCCTTCCACATTCGTTAACAACATCTGAGATATGAAGACATTAATTCCAGCTGGAGGTTGTGGGATGTGTGCAGGAGGATTTACATCTTCATTTGTTTCTGGGGTATCTGTTTCAGAATCCCTTTTTAGCTATTCCTATACATGTTATAATGGTTAGGAGGGATCTTTGGGGTCTGTTTGCATCTCTTTGCATAGGGAACCAGTAGATACTGACAAGAATCTTACTGTCTGTTCTTTTCCTTCTTGATTCCTGCTATTGAATCAAGTCATGATCTAAAACTAGTTGGTCAGCAGCAGGAGTAGTGTTGGTTCTTCGATTCTCTTCTGGGTACTTCTGCATTGGGGGACGTTTAGATAAACCACCTTTCTGTCTAAACAGCTTATTCTTCCTATTTCACTGCTGAGGTTGGTAGTTTGAGACCTGAGCCTTGGTATGACACTCTCAACCATGCTGGTTGCCCAGTGGCAAACTCCTTTTAGGAGGCTGGAAGGAGCTCCTCTGCTGTGCTCTCTGCTCCTTGATTCCCTGGGTTTTAAATGCCAGTTTAAGGACAGTTGTATTGGTCAAATCCAACTTGCATAAAACAGTTTGCATATGTTCAATTCCCATATCAAATCCCAAGTGGTTTGGCTCTGTAGGATGTATCTCCTGAAAGCATAATTAGTTACTATTTGCTGTCCTTCTGTATGCATTACAGAAGAGTTTCAACGGGGCCACCTTCAGCTTTGAGCTCATTTTGAATCCTGTGCATGGATGCTCCCAGCATCTTGCTTGTGAATAGACTTCTTTTCAAACTGCCCCCCTTGAATTCAGGACTTTTGTATTTAGCAGAATGCATCAAATTGGAAACGGACACCAGGAAATTCAAGATTTGATGACTTGTAATTCAGGCTTCCTGAGGGCTTGGGAATAGCCCAGGATAGCAAGAGAGAAGGTTGAGGCATTATATCAGTGTAGCATTGACATTTGATGACTGTCAAGTATTTAGATTCAAAGAGATGCATTTTTACTTCTGTTGCAGCACGTGTTACCCCTTTTGGCTTATCTAAGTTCAGGGGATCCTACCAGGACATGTGCAGCATTGCAGTATATGATGTGAGGCTGTGCCAACAAGCAGGGACAAGAATTCAATTCCCAGACCTGCTCCATTGGTCTGCTCCACTGGTCTCCTTCCAGTGATTTTTTGGGAGATGCTTCTTACAAGATAAAGAGTGGACAAATCTGTATTTGAAACCTTAAGGTACTTTCTGACCCTTAAAAAATCCATTCCTTTTAGTGTGGTTTTGCAGTTCAGTGCTGCCATCTGTGTGTTTGATGTATCTCTTCCTGTGCAGGACAAAAATTTAGCAGTAGCTGGATACTGATTTTGGAGAGGATTAAGGAAAGGATTTCTGGCTGCATCTCTCAGAAGAAATTAATTGCTCTTACTGAAATGGAATGTCCTAAATGATTTACTGGTTTAATATGTGCAGCATCCAGCAGTAGGCCTCAGTATTGAGACTTTTTTAATGTTGCTGAGTGCAGTGAGTATCTCATAGGAGTTGCCATTGCTCATCTTGCTTATATAAACCATGTAATAATTATGCTGAAAACCCATCATATCTTAGTCCCTTTCTTACTTCAGAGTGTTTTGCCTTGACTTAAACTGAAGCTGAGAGGGAAGGAGTTGGGAATGGGAATTCTGGATCCTGTTCCTGGCACTGCCACCGGTCTGTTGTGAGACTGTCTTCCTGGTATTGAGTCTCTGTGTCTGGACTTGTGCACTGCCTCTGCAGCACTTCCAAAATAGGATTGTTTTAGTGTGGTAGTACTTTTAACATGTTTTAAGGACCTTAGATGCAAACTGGAGTTGGAATATTAAGAGGCAGTTAATGGAATTGAAGTGGGTGAGGGTGATGAAGCTTCTGAGGGAAAAAATGCAACTCAATTTGACATTGCCACAAATGAAAAGTGAGAAGCCTAAAAGTGCTGCTGAATCTCATTTGCTGTCTTCTCTTGCTTGCTGAACTACAAACACACTTCAGGAACCTCACCCCAAAAGATGTTTCTTGGAAATGAATGCCAATGGAATCTGCGAACTTTCAGGATTCCTGACTTGGAGCTCACTATGATTTTAAACTCCCCAAGAAGAGTTCTCATCTTCCATCTCTACTTTGTCCTGTGCAATATGCTGCTGTTGTGTCTGACATGGCTGTGTTCTCAAACACTTGTGTGGAGGTAGAAGCAATTGGAGAGTTTGGAAAACATGAGTGAGAACAAACAGGTCCAGTGTTTCACATTCTCATAAAAGAACAATATTTGAGAAATCTTTTTAGCAGGAAAATCTGCATTCTGGATTAATTCCTTCCCCCCTCTTTTTGATTATGTTTCACAGTAGACTCCTTGATCTGAATTGCTGAAACTCCCCAAGACCACAACTAAGTCTGCAAAATACTGGGCCCACATTTCACAAGATACTATTTAATTTGGAGAACCTGCACTCTTACCAGATTGGAGTAAGAACAGGAAGTCTTAAGGGCTATTGTGAGACTAGTGAAAAGTAAATTCTAGTAGAATAGTTTCCCTTTGGGAAGAATTTGTTATTCTGAGAGTCCTTCTGCATCTTCAGCAACTGTCATGTCAGGGAGTTACCTTGGCAAGATGTCATCTAGCTCATGAGAATAATCCATAGATTTTTACAGAGTGGAGCAGTACTGGGGGGAAATCAAGATGGGCTCCTCTCTCCAGAGGAGCTTATCAAGCCTTCCAGTAATTGGCAACCTTGTTGGAATAGGACACTGCTGCAGGCAGGCCAGGAGCCATTCAGGGTAGGAATGTTATCTCTGATCATACAGTTACCCTTGCAGGAGACAGGCTGTGTCAAGGCTCAGATAAAGGACTCTGGCAGCTTTCATGCAGCAGCAAAGCAACCTGGCCTCTTCAGAAAAACACTTCCCTGCAGATAATCTGTGAAAGTTTTAAAATGTGTCTTTTTTTTCTTTCTTTTTTCCTTTCTTTTTTTTTCTTTCTTTTTTCCTTTCTTTTTTTCCTTTCTTTTTCCTTTCTTTTTTCCTGGCTTTTTTTCCTTGCTTTTTTTCCTGGCTTTTTTCCTTTTTTCCTTGCTTTTTTTCCTTGCTTTTTTTCCTTGCTTTTTTCCTTGCTTTTTTCCTTGCTTTTTTTCCTTGCTTTTTTTCCTTGCTTTTTTTCCTTGCTTCTTTTCCTTGCTTCTTTTCCTTGCTTTTTTCTTTTTTCCTTTCTTTTTTCCTTTCTTTTTTCCTTTCTTTTTTTCCCTTCTTTTTTCCCTTCTTTTTTCCTTTCTTTTTTTCCTTTCTTTTTTTCCTTTCTTTTTTTCCTTTCTTTTTTTCCCTTTCTTTTTTTCCCTTTCTTTTTTTCCCTTTCTTTTTTTCCCTTTTTTACCTTTCTTCCCCTGGCAAATGCAGCCTCATCCACCCCTTCTTTCTCAATTGAGATACTGGGTGTGATTTACAATACGGTCTGGGGAATGCAACATAGTGGCTGTCAGCAGCATTGCTCCTGTATCACCTTTGGTGACAACTTTGACAAGGCCTGACAACTTTTTGAGAGCAGTGAAGGGGAAAAGGGCCTGGGATCCCTGGTGGATGGAAGGTTGATTATGAGCCAGCAATGTGCTCTGGTGGCCAAGAAGGCCAATGCCATTCTGGGGTGTGTTAGAAGGGCTGTAGGTAGTAGGTCGAGAGAGATTGTCCTGCCCTTCTACTCTGCCCTGCTGCGGACACATCTGAAATACTGTGTCCAGTTCTGGGCCCTTCAGTTCAAGTAGGACTTCAAGGAACTGCTTGAGAGAATTCAGCACAGAGCCACAAGGATGATGAAGGGAATGGAACATCTTCCTTCCAAGGAGAGCCTGAGGGAGCTGGGGCTTAGGGCTTGGAGATGAGGAGCCTGAGAGGTGACCTTTTTCATGGTTATCAATATGTAAAGGCTGAGTTCCAAGAGGATGGAGCCAGGCTCTGCTGGGTGATGCCCAATGACAGGACAAGGGGCAGTGGTAGAAGTTGAGGCATAGGAAGTTCCATGGAAACATGAGGAAAAACTTTTTCCCTGTGGGAGCAATGGAACACTGGAACAGGCTGCCCAGGGGGGTTGTGGAGTCTACCTGGATGTGTTCCTGTGTGATCTGCTGTAGGTGATCCTGCTCTGGCAGAAGGATTGGACTGGATGAGCTTCCGAGGTCCCTTCCAACCGCTAATCTTCTGTGGTTCTGTGATATATAAATTAGTCAGAGGAAGTGCTGGGAATGTCCTTCCTATATCTTTGACTCTTTGTGCCTTTAAAAGCTTAGAGGACATCTTGACTATATCCTTTTGCATCAAAGTTTAGACAGATTTTTCTATCTTTTCAGTTGTTTTTTAACACTATTTTGTTGAGTCATTCACTCCCAGTTATCATTTGTACTGTGACAGAATTGGTTTGGTTCTCTACATAGCAGTGATAGTATGGTGATGATTTGTATTTGGGAAAAAATGTACCTGAAAGTTTCTATATATTCACAAAATAAGTAGAAACAGCTTGGTTTTTTTTTTTCTTTCCTTTTTTTTGCCATTGAGTGAATGCTGCCAGTCATCCTCCCCACCCTAGATACTACAGCACTGAAACAAGCATTACTTTTTAAAAAATTAGATAAAATTTATTTATTTTACTTAATTTCATTTTATGTGGGAAAAGGCTGACCAAAAACTCCTTAGGATAGTTAGAAAACAAGAGCAGTGAAATAATATCAGCTGGATAAAAAGTTCTTTTTGCTGTCATCATTTTATTTCTACTTGTGGACTTTGCAGCTGTGTCAGTATATGCATTTGAAGAGAACAAGTTAAATACAGCTTGTGAAAGGATACTTCTGTTGAAGTGGCTGAGCCTATATGATGGCTCTGTTGTGTATCAAGAGTTCCAAACAGTTGAAAGACTTCCTTTATGGTTATTTTAGTGTATTCCTTCTTTGTTTCCCTCACTTTGTTAATCTGGTGTTGCCCAGAACCCTTTGGGTTTTTTCACAGTCAGCTAGAAGCGGCAGAGTAATATCCCAGGTCAGTTCCCCTCTTGCTGTGAACTCAGACTTGGGGAATGAAACACAGACTACAGAAGTAGATTTAACTGAGGTGGTATTACCATCTAGAGAGAATTACTTGATATGTGAATGCCAGCTGAAAAGTCACTCCAGTTCCACTAGACTTTGAAAACACTAATACCACATCAGTCCTAGCAGCAGGAAATGGCACAGACTACAGTACCCCAGGAAATGCAAGGTCATGTTCCTGCCTGCCACCTGAGCAAGCTTCCGTGGCTTGTGCTGCAGTTCCAGTTGAGTGCACAGCACTCAATTGCCCACATCATAAAAGGATTCAATAATACCATGAAAAAGAAAAAAACCACTCCTGGCAGTTGTCTTTATGAGATACGTGTTCTGGAAAGGGGTTGGAAATAAATGCCACTAATTATGGTAAGGCCTATGTAGTTTTGGGATTGAGTAATTGCTCTGGAAAAAATAAATACTTTTAGGAATAAGCTGGGAAACTGCAAAAGATGGAGAAAGAAAATGAAAACTGGCTTGGAGGTCAAAATGTGTGAGGATAAAATAAATGTTGCCGAAGCTATGCTAGGTTAGAACTTGCAAAGGAAAGGAAAGCAAACAGCTGTATTCCTTAAGGGAAAATCCTTATTTCTTGAGGGAAATTCCTTATTCTTGTAAGAGAAAGCAGAAGTGGGCCCACAGTGGAGATTTAGCTGATGTAAAAAGCAGTTTTATGTATAGCTAGGCAAATACCTGGCCTTCAGTTGCAGTTGAGACAATGGCATTGGACGTGAGAGCAGAAGTCAGTGTGCAACAGGATTGGGAAATAAAACAAATGAAACTGGAAGCAAAATTTAAATATTAGTTTACTGTAATGAATGGAAATAACATTTGACCAAATAATCTTTGTCTCAGAGTGGAAGAATTTTACAATGAAAATGAGCTTTGTGGCAACATTTTGTAATGAAACCAAGATGTGCTGATGCACATTGACTATCTGAGAGCAATGCTGGGTGACCACTGGGGGACAGAACTATGACCTGCAGATAAAGAACAGAGAAAAAACAAAACAACTCAAAACAAAACAAACAAACAAANGGCATCCACAACCTCTCTGGACAATCCATTCCAGAGTCTCGCCACCCTCTTAGTGAAGAATTTCTTCCTAAGACCCAATCTAAACCTATTCTTCTTCAATTTAAATCCATTTCCTCTTGTCCTGTGGGTGGACACTCTTGTTAAAAGTCCCCCTGCAGCCTTCCTGTAGGTTCCCTTCAGGTATTGGAGAGCAGTTGTGAGGTCCCCCTGAACAGTTGCAGTTCCCTCAACCTATCCTCGTAGCAGAGGTATTCCAGCCCCTGGATCATCTTTGTGGCCCTCCTCTGGACTTGTTCCAACAGATCTATGTCCCTTTTATGGAGGGGCCATCAGAACTGGATGCAGCATTCAAGGTGGGGTCTCACAAGCGCAGAGCAGTAAGGGGGGGAATCCCCTCTCTGAATCTGCTGCACACACTCCTCCTGATGCATCCCAGGATACGATTGTCTTTCTGGGCTGCATGAGCACTGCTGCAAGTACATGTCAGTTAACCTAAACAATAGAGAAATCACTTTCTTTGGAGGAATAACTAAAGACTACTATTATGTATGCTCAGTCCTCTGACTTTATGAAGGTAAGTAATACAAGCTGTGATGTGGATTCACCAAAGACTCTGCTGGATGGCTTACATTTGACAAGGAAACTGGTTAGAGAACTGCAGTGTGCTTGAGTAGTCTGGGCTGCAGTAAAGCACCTGTAGGCTGCCACAGGGAAATAATTATTTAGACTGGATAAAAAGAGGAAATAGTACATAAAATGTCAAGTAGCTGAGAAGTTGACTTCAATTAGAGATTAAAAGATTATATTGAAAAAGGAGATAATTGGGTTGAGTCACTACACATTGGAGTTTCACCAGAAAAATATAGCATCATAGAATGGTCTGGGTTGGAAGGGACCTGCAAAGCTCATCCAGTCCAACCCCCTCTGCAGTCAGCAGGGACATCCTCCACCAGATCAGGCTGCCCAGAGCCCCATTGAGCCTCACCTTGAATATCTTCAGGAATGGAGGCCCAACCACCTCCCTGGGCAGCCTGTTCCAATGGCACAGAACTTGCTCCTAAACACCTCAAGACTGATTTTTGTAATACTTTTCCTAAGGTTACTGTCACAAAAAATAAATCTACTAATGAAATTCATTGCTGAGGGAACACTTCAAACCTTCCTGAATGCAGAGGAGGATAAGCACGTCATAGACTAAGAACTGCAAAATGTCACAGACTGTGATGTTAAAAATAGAAATGTAAGAATAGAAAGAACAAGGTCATGCACTAAGAAAGTGTTGAGAATTTTGGCTACTACCAAGGTGCTTATCAGTTGGAAGCAATGAAGGAGAATGATCAGAATATCAGTCAGTAAATAAAAGCCACCAGCATTATGTGAGGCTGTGCGTGTGCTTGGCATGGGTCAGATGAGAGTTTTCTGGCAGGCTTGTACATTATGCTGATAAAGCCTCAGCTGGAAAACTGATCAATTCTTATCACCCAGGTTCTGGAAAGATTAATCCGTGCTGGGACAGGTGCAGAGAGCTAGGAGATGATCAACACACTGAGCTGGTCTCATGAGAGGAAGGCTTGACCTGTTTAGCACAGTGAAACAGGAGCCTAGGAGAGGTTGGGCTCTGTTAATAGCAAGCTGGGTAAGGGTGAACAGTGGCATAGTATTTAAGGTAAAATACTAGAATGTTAAAAGGAGATGGAGGAGTGCAGGTTAGACTTTAATTCATTGAGAGCTGTGTCAGAGAAGGTCCTGGATACTGTTTTCCACCTGATCCACATGTCCTTGCAATTTTCTGGGGTTCAAAGGATTTGTGTTTGCAAACATCTCACCTAGGCTTTCCCCTGTGGTTCACTTCAACACAATCATGATTAAAATACAGGTTAATTTAAACCTATACAAAGTTTTAGAACTTGCTCCAAGTGGGCCTTTTTCATTCTCTACCTCACTTATCTTTAAGTACTAAAAATACTTTCTTGTTCCCTAATTCTGTAGACTGACTGAACAATTTTAACATCTAGCAGGATTGCTCCATAGCATTCATAAGCCTTGCAGAATATATCCAGTCTGTAGCTAGGCTGTCCCCTACAGAGGTTTCATTGCAGCTATAATGTCCCTATTTCATCTTTCAACTAATACATATAACATTGCTTTTAGCAACTCTTAGCCAAAACCACTAAGATTCCGTTTTGCAGTTTGGCTCCCCAGCAGGTTCTGCCAGTAGTGGCCAACAGGATAATGACATAAGGTATTCTCTTGCTTTATTTACCTCTCTCTGCCTCATGCCCTTCTTACTCCCAACTGCACAATCTTCTCTAAAAACTACAGTTCTGACTGTTGCATTTACTGTTTATTCACTGGCTTATTCTTCAGGTTCTAACGTGAACGGGCTGGAGGAGCCCAGCCTTGCCAAGCGGCTGCGTGGCACACCTGAGCGGATCGAGCTGGAGAACTACCGACTGTCCCTGCAGCGCGAGGAGGAACTGGAAGAGGTTCCTGAGGAGACGCTTGCGGAGCATAACCTGAGCAGTGTGTTAGACAAAGGAACGGAAGAGGATGTGCCCAGCAGGTGAGCACACATTGCCCATAAACTTTTCTTTGTACCTAACCTGTCAGACTTTTGCTTTCTTTTCCCTTAGCTTTTTATTTACCAGATGGCCCATTCCAAGTCGTTAAAAGAATCATAGAATGGTAAGGTTGGAAGGGACCTCAAGGATCATTTAGTTCCAACCCCCTGCCATAGGCAGNTTGCTTGTGCACCCAAGTATTTTATCTTGTGATTTCTGTCTTTCTAAGTAGCAGTTTAGAAGACACCTGCAGTACCATAATATCATAAAACTCAATCCTAAATTGGAAGAGTATCATAAAACTCAATCCTAAATTGGAAGGGATTTGATTTTTTTTTTTTTTTTTTTAAATGGTATGAAATTAAAATGTCTCTTGAGCAGACAGAATGTGGATTCAGGTTGGAGAGGGTTCCAGAGTTAACTTCTCTCCTGTGTGGTTTGCATTACAATTCAAACCTGCTTTTTGTTTGTTTGTTTTGTTTTGTTTTTTGGGTTTTTTTGGTGGGGTGTTACGCTTAACTCCCTTTGTTCTACATACATCCCTATAAGTGAGTACTTCTTTTGTAGACTGAATGGTATAATTCTGTCTGTTGTAGACTGAATGGTATAATTTTGTATGTGAAAAGCAGTATTTAGTGGCTAACTCATGTTCTAGGATAGAGAGGAAAGAGAAAATACATCAAATTCCCTGTTTATTTGACCTGGCAAAATTTCTGTCCCAAATCCAAATGTGGCAAGCAATTTAGAAAGAGTTTTTTCTAGATGATGTTGCTATGGAGTATCCTTTGTTCAGCTCCAGCCGCTCCGTGATACCTCACAGAAGGACTGAATTAACAAAAGAAAGAGGGGAGGAGTCTGACCACTTTTTCAGCAACAGGAGAAGAAAAGTTTGACTTTGCAACAAGCCAGCCAAGGCTCTGATTTGATCATCGTCACTGTCTTGGTGTGGCACACAGGGTTAGGAGCAGGCAGAGGAGATGAGGAACTCGTTGTTCCTTCCGCGTCTCACGGAGCAGTGGATCTGGCTTCCAGGGTCACTGAAGCGTTAGCTCTACGGCAAGCAGGGACCACACATTTTGGGCTTCCCATCACATATACATTTAGAAGCATACACACTGTAGAGAAAGTTTACAGAAAACAATATTCAAAGTGTGTTTTTTTTTTTTTCCTAAGCTTCAACAAGAGAAAAGAATCATTTAAGCATCCAAACTGCACAGTTTTGAGGGGGAGCAAACCTTTTAGATGCCTAATCCATCACCTTTAACTTGCAGTAATTCTCAATTTGTCATCTGGGGTTTTGAAGAAAGGCTGCATGGCAAGGGAAGAGAACAGGTTGATTTCCACAGTTTAGATTTTGATTCCTCTCCTCCACACTAAATCTGTGTAGGTAATGTTTTTAATGTGATATTCAGCTGCTTGTACAAATTCTATAAAGCAGCCTACTTTGGTCTCTTGATTTCTATTTGGAGGTGTGGGGAAGTTTCAATGGCTGAATTTTTGTGGCACAGGGTTGCCATTTGAAAGGAATGCCCACTCTACCAGGCCATCTCACTGCTATCTTTCAGTTTCTCATTTCTCAGTCCTCAAAGGTCAAACCACCCCCTAGTTATAAATAAAAGCGAAGCACAGCGAAGTGAGCCATGTGGTGAAGAATGTGTGTCGTCGATACTCAGGGCGATAAGGTGGCTGCTTGAAAAGCAGCAGCTCATCCCGTTAAGTGCTCACAGCAACAGTTGGGGCAGCAGTAAACCTAATTGACAGCTCACAAAAACCTCAGCACGCTGCACCTGTCAGGTTTATTTCCACACCAAAGGGTGGGAGAGTTAGGAAGGGGGGGTACAGCTCGGTATATCTGCATAAAGCCTTCAGGGTATCTTTCCTTCTGGAATATGCACCAGGGCCATAGCGTGCCACAGTGTTTGTATGTGTGTTTGGCACGTGAAAACCAGGCAACCTGCTGGAAATATGCTGTGAAAATTGAGTTGGAATTTGAGCAAAAAAATATATGCTGGACAGTGAGGAGAATTTAAGAGCCTATGGACAGAAATGGGCAACAATCAGAGTGTTTTTCTTATGAGCTTGGCTATCAAATTGTTTCTCAGGCAAGTAGATGAATGAAATTATGTAAATATGATATTCTGCGTAATGTTAGGCTAATTGAAGTTCTTCACCTGAGTATCTTTATCTGCAGTATAATAGAGAGTGACACTGTATTTTTTTTAAATGCCTTTTTTTTTTAAGCTGTCAGTTTGTCATATTCTGTGGTAAAACCTGGGAATGGCAAATAGAATCACAACTGTGCAAGTTACACTTTATACACTTACAGGAAACTTAAGCTTCGTTGTTTTCAGCTCAGTGGTTTTTTCTCTCCTCTGTGTGGAAATAGAATACTGTGCTTGGGTGAATCGCTTCAGNCCTAAGCTTCAACAAGAGAAAAGAATCATTTAAGCATCCAAACTGCACAGTTTTGAGGGGGAGCAAACCTTTTAGATGCCTAATCCATCACCTTTAACTTGCAGTAATTCTCAATTTGTCATCTGGGGTTTTGAAGAAAGGCTGCATGGCAAGGGAAGAGAACAGGTTGATTTCCACAGTTTAGATTTTGATTCCTCTCCTCCACACTAAATCTGTGTAGGTAATGTTTTTAATGTGATATTCAGCTGCTTGTACAAATTCTATAAAGCAGCCTACTTTGGTCTCTTGATTTCTATTTGGAGGTGTGGGGAAGTTTCAATGGCTGAATTTTTGTGGCACAGGGTTGCCATTTGAAAGGAATGCCCACTCTACCAGGCCATCTCACTGCTATCTTTCAGTTTCTCATTTCTCAGTCCTCAAAGGTCAAACCACCCCCTAGTTATAAATAAAAGCGAAGCACAGCGAAGTGAGCCATGTGGTGAAGAATGTGTGTCGTCGATACTCAGGGCGATAAGGTGGCTGCTTGAAAAGCAGCAGCTCATCCCGTTAAGTGCTCACAGCAACAGTTGGGGCAGCAGTAAACCTAATTGACAGCTCACAAAAACCTCAGCACGCTGCACCTGTCAGGTTTATTTCCACACCAAAGGGTGGGAGAGTTAGGAAGGGGGGGTACAGCTCGGTATATCTGCATAAAGCCTTCAGGGTATCTTTCCTTCTGGAATATGCACCAGGGCCATAGCGTGCCACAGTGTTTGTATGTGTGTTTGGCACGTGAAAACCAGGCAACCTGCTGGAAATATGCTGTGAAAATTGAGTTGGAATTTGAGCAAAAAAATATATGCTGGACAGTGAGGAGAATTTAAGAGCCTATGGACAGAAATGGGCAACAATCAGAGTGTTTTTCTTATGAGCTTGGCTATCAAATTGTTTCTCAGGCAAGTAGATGAATGAAATTATGTAAATATGATATTCTGCGTAATGTTAGGCTAATTGAAGTTCTTCACCTGAGTATCTTTATCTGCAGTATAATAGAGAGTGACACTGTATTTTTTTTAAATGCCTTTTTTTTTTAAGCTGTCAGTTTGTCATATTCTGTGGTAAAACCTGGGAATGGCAAATAGAATCACAACTGTGCAAGTTACACTTTATACACTTACAGGAAACTTAAGCTTCGTTGTTTTCAGCTCAGTGGTTTTTTCTCTCCTCTGTGTGGAAATAGAATACTGTGCTTGGGTGAATCGCTTCAGTCATTGGCAAGCAGATGAATTTGGGCCTTTTGAGATTTCACAGAAAATCACAGAAAACATCTGGCTGGAAGAGACCTTGGAGCTCATCCAGTCCAACCTTTGACCCAGCACTGCAGGGTCAACACTAAGCCATGTCCCTAAACACCAGCTCCACAGGCTGCTTAAGCACCTCCAGGGATGGGGACTCCAGCACTGCCCTGGGCAGAACATTCCAAGGTCTGAGAACCCTCTCTGGGAGGACACATTCCCTGGCATCCAGCCTGAACCTCCCCTGTCGCAGCCTGGAACCATTTCTTCTGCTCCTGTCCCTTGCCACCAAACAGCAGAGGCTGCCTCCTCCTTGCTCCAACCTCCCTTCAGGGAGCTGTAGAGAGCAATGAGGTCTGCCTTCAGCTTCCTCTTCTCCAGCCTGAACACCCCCAGCTCCCTCAGCCCCTCCTCATAGCCCAGGTGCTCCAGGCCCTTCTCCAGCCTCCTTGCCCTTCTCTGGACATGCTCCAGCCCCTCAATGTCCCTTTTGTGGTGAGGGGCCCAAAAACAAACACAACACTTGAGGTGTGGCCTCTTCAGTGCTGAGCATAGGGGGATGATCCTCTCCTGGCCCTGCTGGGCACCTTGTTTCTAACCCAAGCCAGGATGCCATTGGCATGTTGCTTTAATAACTGTATTTTTTTAATGACAATTATCTAGTAAGGAAAAACATAGGAAGAGGAGCCTTTTAGCCTGCAGATATGTTCTGTCAGTGTACTGTCATTAACATTAATTTTCCAGTGGCAAATACAACTGTCTTTCTCCACAGTACCTCTAGGTAGTCCAGCATGTAAGAGTGGACTGGATAGAATGCCACTGTATGGGCCCCAGCTCTTGCCCCTGCTGCTTATCACAGGATCACAGAATGTTAGGGTCTGGAAGGGACCTTGGAAGATCATCCACTGCAAACCCCCTGCCAGAACAGGATCACCTAGAGCAGGTCACGCAGGAACACAGAGAAGCTGTTAGGATTAAACAGAGGTGTCTAGTGAAAGCACTGATGATTTTACTGGTTTGCATGTTTTATACTTAGCTGTGGGAATACTAAGCTCATTATTGTAATTATCCTTGCACTGCTTCCTACGGTTTCTTGCTGCTATGTACACAATGTGCTTAATTGGACACCTATTATAGTTCTGCCTGATGCAGGGAAGTGAGGAATTTTGTAGTATTTTTTTTCTGCAGCTCTCCTTAGCTCACATGCTCTATCCTTTGGCCTGATGGTTGTGTTGTGTGTTCTTTCCACTCCCAAAGCCATCCGTGGTTCACTCCCAGCCAATGTCAAAGCCATCTTAGCCTATCCCAAATGCTAGGAGGAGCTGTGACCTTCTACATTCTGACACTACTAAGAACTCTTGCACTTGTTTGTCCAAAGCAACACGAAGAAAGTAGTTTCTTTCTGCTGTATTCAGCTGTCAAACTGTAATAACGCTACACACATAACTTGGATTTGGCTTTGCAAACACTTTGCTGCTGCTTCACCATCTTTAAAAAAAAAAAAAAAACACCCACCCAACAGGGCAAGGCCCTTGCAACCCACGAGCCTATGGAATACTGAAAGCAGATAATTAGTGTTATGGTTTCCATTGTACTTTTTGGGCTTGTATGTATTGAAACGACTTGTCACTGACCTCAGGAAGCTAACTGTTTATCTCTTTTCTTAAATGCTCTACAGTAGCTCAGAGTCTGAGATGGAGGAGGAAGATGAGGAGGAAGAAGATGAACTACTGCTGCCTCAGCAACCCCCATCAGACCTGGGCGGTGTGCCATGGAAAGAGGCTGTGCGTATCCATGCCCTCCTGAAAGGAAAGAGTGAAGAAGAGATTGAGGCAGAGGAAAATCATGAGATTGAGGATGAGGAGGAAGATGAAGAGGAGGAAGATGAGGAGTCAAGTGAAGGTTAGACAGACTGATTTGTCCTTCCTTTTTCTTAGGCAGCAGGGATACCTGAGCTGAGTATTTGCCATGCAGAATGATTTGCCTTGGAAAACTTTTCTTTCACTTCTTTACTGCTTTGATTTTTGAGGGAGTTATTGTCAAGGAAAGCTTTAGGTGGATCATTCTGGACAGAGAGGACCTTTGCCCACAGGGCAGTTACAGCACTAGTACCAACACAATATGCTTCCCATACACCATGCCAATATGGGCAATTCACAGCTCTGTGACACTGCATTGTTTCATTGTTGTTTTTATTATTACTGAGAACTGGATTTGCTTGTGCCCTTTGTTCTTTAGCAGCAAGCCCTAGAAGCATTTTGAAGGCAGTTTCGCTTTTGCAGTGCCTCACTAAGGGGTAATGCCCTGTAACTGTCGTCAGGGCATCCCAGGAGCATCTGTTTGTATCTCACCTTAGTTTAAAAGATGACCTTGAGAAACCAGGTTGTTTAGATGGTTCCTATGTTGCCTCTGAGGTATTTCTGTGAAAAATCTTAGGGCAAGACTCCTCCTCCTGTGTTTGTCTGAGTCATCAAAATGCAGAGCTTGTGCTAAGAGTAGACATGTTCCAAAGTCTCACCACCATGCCAGATTTCTCGCTGATCTTGTCTTTGTCTGTGTACTCACATTTCTTTTTTTGTGAAGACTAGCAGACTCCATAGATCTTTTACATAAAGGTCTTTGGCTGCTTAGCGCAAGGAGAGATCCATTTTCTGGAGTCTTAGTGGCAGTTTTGTTGATGAGCTCTGCAGGCTGGTTGGCTACTTTTTCAACGCAGGAGCTGCATCTCCATAACTGAGGCCTGTGGAATTGAAGACTGCTTTTTAAATATGGTAACGTGCCTGTCGTGTGTTTAGTCTGCTAAACCATGGAGTTCTTGGATGGACTCTTCCGTTCAAGCAGTTTTCTTCTCAGGCACTTCGAATGCAGTGGGAGAATGGGGAGTTCCCAGGCAGTCTCTCTCTGATCCTGTCCTTTCTCTCTCTCTCTCTCTCCCCATCGCTTGTGTGTGTTCACCCTTGGCTGGTGGTTAATGTGGATGTGTGGCTCCCTCTGCTGTAGAGGGGGAGTATTGCCCTTGGGAGAAAGAGCTGCAGCAAGGCCTCTGGCTTCAACATCTCTCAAATGAAGAGGACACGGGTACATTTAAAGGTACCCATATACAACCTTCACTTCCGTTTCCCCAAAGGAGTGGGGAAGGTTTTCAAGAGCAGGTCCCACATGAGAAGTTTGTGTTGTATTTAATTTCTTTACCAGCTCCCTAAAATCTGATTCAGTAGCTGTTATCTAGATCTCCTTGTCTGAATGCCATATATCGGGTCTGACGTTGCCACTGGTTTTAGGAAAAAGATAAAGCTGCTAAGTACTTCAGGAAAGGTCTAGAAAGCCTGGACCATTTGCCACTGTAATGTACACAAACAATGATCCCTGCATAGTTAGGAATTTCAGATTGTTTCATAAACAGACTAATTGCACCTGTGCAATGCACTGGACACATGGGACACATCAGAAATGCTGCTTTCAGATGCCTGTGTCAGCAAACTTGCATTTTAGTTGCTGTGCTTTGAGTGTGTGTCTCTGGGGACAGTCAGTGGGGGAAGCTAATCAAGCTTTGACAACCCCCAAGATTTTTCAGTCATATAATGGACATAAAATTAATCTGACTTTCCAGTCTAACTGGTTGTGTTATTCTCTGTCTTACAGTCTCCTGTAGTTTGTTTCTGGTGGTTGGGTAGGGGTTTTTTTTAAGCACTTGGTCCTAATATCTTGTTAATCCCTTATTCCCTCAGTGTGGTTCATTAGAGCCAGAATACATAAGAGGAAAATCCAAATGCCTTCCTGGGTGTAAGGGGGCATGTGCAGTTATCAAACTGCATGTTTTCCAGCTTATGTTGTAACAACTGTAGCTTGGCTTCTGGCCTTTTCTTTATTTTTTTTCTTAAAAAAAAAAAAAAAAAAGGAAAGGTTTAAAAAAAGGTGTTATATTTTTTTCTAATTTAACTTTCTGATGGTAAGAATGAGAAGTATTAATAAGATAGCTGTAGAGCATAACTGTATAAGCTCCCCTCTTGCAGTTGCTGATATGCTTCAGACCTGGCCCCCAAGGAGTTGATTTGTGGGGAGCTTCTCATTCCATTACAAGTGGAGACTGCCTGCTGCTTATGAAGTGCTGATAGATGCTACCATGGAACTAGAGAAAAAAGCTTCCTTTCCAAATGTAAATGCAATTCATGTCCAGCTTCCTGCAAAGCATAGCAGGCAGCCCTAATGGAAGGCTATGCCAGGTGTCATTTGAATTTGTCAAGCATTTAGACCTGGAGGAGATGTTAATCTTGCCTCTTGCTGTCACGGCTGACTGTGCCGCTGCTTCTTTGCTAGAAAAGGTGAGAAGGAGGCAAGTCTTAATCAGGACAAGTTCAGGCCCCTGCCTAGAGACTGGGAGTAACTGAAGGTGTGTATGTTACGCTGGTCTAAATCCCAGAGATCTGTTTTGAAGCATGTGGATCATGTGGGCCCTGCTCTTCCCAAGCCTTGCTGAGTGCCTATATACTTCTCAGCCGTTGCTGGCAAGCCTAAACCTTTTAACACAGAGTTGTGTGGTGATGCAAATGCTAACTCTACTCATCCTGGGGCCTGCATGCGAATGCTTTGGTACAGAAAAAAGCCCAAGTTCCTGTCCCAGCAGGATGTGGTTGTGCTAATTGATATAAAAACTCTCTGCTGAGCCGACAGAGACATAAAGCTGCTAAGTACTTGGCTAAATTTTGAACCCCCCTCTGCATTTGAGTTTGTGCATCTGAACCCTTTTCCCCTTTAATAACCAGCTGGTCATCCTGCTCTTCCTGCAGTTCCCTCTTCTGTAGTTTAAATGCTTGATCTCACACATAGTGCTTTCTGGAACAGAAGTCCCAAACACCTGGCCATGTCTGGGGAAAACATGGCAGAGGGAGAGGAACTTTTTTAAAATGAGACAGCAGGAAAGATTGAGTGCAGCCTCTGAAGACTGCTGCTGTTCCTTGTTTCCTTCAAACACTAGTGCACCATGTGAACATCTAACTGCTTTTGGGCTTCTAAACTGCTGGAACAATATTTTGCCCAACTCGTTGGTAGTTCAGCTGTTGTGAAAATTTACTTCTGACTGTGTATGACTCAGGATGAGTCATTTGCTTGTGAAGACCACTCCTGCATTTTAACAGCACTACCATGTCACCACTAAATCTATTTCATTATGAGTAAATAAAACCTGGAGTATACTCCCAGAGCAGATAACAATAGAGACAAGGTCTATGAGTGTAATACTCACCTTAAGGTAGATTCTTCCAAGGTGGGTATTCTGCAGCAGTTGAACAAGCTGCTAGGCAGTTGCTTTAGATGTCCGCTGCTCCCTTTGGCACTCCATAAATAGCTGAACTTTGCATGGGCAGGTAACTGAGGAGTAATGTAATTTCTTTTGAACAAATTTATTTCTGCAAGAGAAAGTCCCTTCAAGGGAAGTGGGAGGGCTGTTATGTCATAATGAAAGTGCTGTTATTCTTTAGAAAGTACCCCTGGAACAAGTCAGTCCAGAGGAGCAGGAGTTAATGTAGTTTAAGTGCTGAAGTGTGTGCCTGTGTGTGCACACACACGGGAAGCTTTGAGATCCATCATGTAATTTAATTCACAAAGATGTACCAGAGGAGAAAGGAGTGCTTAACCCCATAGTAGGGAATGGAAGACCTTTTGTTTTGGTGCATCAAACTACAGTATAGATTGTCTCTTGCCTTTAACAGCAAGATGGTTTTGGCAATTGTCATATCAAGGAGGCAGAAGGAGGTGGAAATTTCTCCTCAATTGGTATTTCCATGCCACATACTGTTGGACACCCAGAGAATGTCTTTCATTTCAGCAAAGCTGCTTGCCATAGAGATGACCTCTGCTGACGTTTTCAGTAGCATTCCTCTGCCTTGGAATGGCGTTCTTCAGCTTGGATGGGAAGAGTGAGGAGTGCTGTATGGGTACCTGCGTGCGCACACAATGCTGAGCTTTTTCTGTCTGCCTTGCAAACTGATCTTAGCCAATAATATTATCTCTTCTTTTTCTTATTTCCTCTCCTATGGTGTGTTACCTTCCCTTTTCATTGTTTTCCCATCTTTTCCTCCCTGTCCTTCACACACCCTGCCTGGTATTCCATGTCCTCCTCCTCCTCCTCATAGCTGGAAACCTTAGGCTGCAGCAGATTGTAAATCCGGTTGATCCTCTGGAGATCCTGGCAGATGTGCACTGGACACACATCCGTGAAAAAGAGGAGGAGGAAAAAATGGTCCCAACCTCAAAGTCCTCCACCTCTAGAGGTAATCTCCCCCAAGCCTCTCGCCATCAATGGAACACCATTGCAGCTGTTTAACTCTGTTGTCTCTGTGCCCTTCAAGAGCAGTGCACCTCATCAGGGGCAGCAGCTATTGTAAGGAACCACTTTCAAGTTACCCTGAAATTATACTTGGTTAAGCATTTTGCTTTCCAGATCAGTGTCTACTTAAAATATGACTGCTTTCTCAGCTTAGTGGTGGTGTGATTTCTTCTGACCTGTTTGCTTGCCTGCTTTGACTGTCTTGAGTTTTCCTCACTACGCAGAATCATGGAATTGTCAGGGTTGGAAGGGACGTCAAAGATCATCCATCTCCAACCCCCTGCCATGGGCAGGGACACCTCACACTAAATCAGGTTGCTCAGAGCCACATCCACCTTGGCCTTAACTTCCAGGGATGAGGCTTCCACCACCTCCCTGGGCAACCTGTGCCGGTGTCTCACCACCCTCATGGTAAAGAATTTCTTCCTAACATCCAATCTGAATCTCCCCACTTCTAGTTTTGCTCCATTCTCCCCGGTCCTACCACTACCTGGCACCCCAAAAAGTCCCTCACACATGATTTGGTAGTGCTGGCAATCAGCCCATGGTAACTGACTTCAGTAAGAGAAGCTGTGGTGCTCTTGGTGGCAGTGAGGTCTCTGCTCCTCTCTAGGGAGAGCTGAAGGGCTGTATTGTGTAGTTGCTACAGCAAAGATTGAACAGCACCAGCTTCTGTACTGAGATTGTTTCTCTGCTGCTACTTTTCAAAGTGTAAAATTGCATCTGGTCTTAGGGATTGATGGAGTTCAAAGGGCTTGCAAATCTTATCAGTAATGGTTTTGACTCCCTGTGTTTAAGATTTGACAGTATATCTGTTTTTAAAGTGAGGTGTCACCTCTGAGCTGCCAGTGAGTTAAAGGAAAACTGTGGAGGGAGAAAATGCCGGTAGTGTAGCTCTCTTGTAAGCACCCTCATCTTGACTTTATTCTATACTATATTGCAGTGTGTCTTAAGGTAAGTACTGTCATAGCTGCCTTACCTGTGCAGAAGCTTAGGCTGTTTCAAAGTTAACCATGCAGTTGGAGTAGTGGTCTTAGCTCAGAGTCTGTAACTGTGGTGCCAGACTTGTAGAGAGGGTAAGTACACTGTGGGAGGGGGTGAGAAATCAACTTAATGATTGAGCCTAGGGTTTTACCTCATGGTGCTTGGTCATATTCCATTCCAGATAATTGTCTTTTCCCTGTGGTTCTAGGTATTGAGGCTTGTTTTAATCCTGGTCCAGCTTGGTACACAGTTTCAGATGAGTTTAGCTATGCTGATAATCGCAGTGTGTAGAATGCACTGGGATTTTCTGGTGTGAAATCTGTTCTCTGCAAATGAAATGAGTATTTCCCTCCCACTGCAACCACAGAAATGGGCTGTGTTCAACAATCTAGAACATTCAGTATGGTTGAAGTAGTTGTTTAATGTTTAAAAACTAAGTAAAAATTGTTAACACAATTTCTTAAGCTTGGTACAATGGAGGTTACTTTAGAGTCTGCTTGAAGGTCTCTATCACTACAGTTTCCAAATTTTTATTTTAATTTCTATTTTATAATTTCTACTTTTCCATAGTATATTACTACATCTGCCAGCAAAAGATGATCCCTCCAAAATGGATTTTATGTTCTTTCCAGCTTAATTTGGGATAGAAGGCACTGTTTCCTTTCCTTCTCCTAAAACTGGGGCAAACTAGGACAATCTTGAGCACTAGATTAGCTACTTCAATGATTTTTTTCATACAGTGCAGCTGTGGGCAAGCATAGCAGCAGTTTGGTTTTTTGAAGGGCTGTCACCAGCAAGTACTTCTGAGCATACTGCAAGTTTTCAGCCTCATTTCAGTAGATAACATTCCTTCTTGGCTGAGCTGTATTCCATGACAGGAGGTGTTCTGGGGAGCCCAGCAGCAGCAGGGTTTGATGTGAAAGCCTGGAGCAGCGTGGCAGTAGACAGGAGCCCCTCTCAGACCTCTCCTTCCTGTGCTCTTCATTATCTGCTGGGATCTGCATCTGGGCAGCATAGGTTCTGGGATGCCTGTTAGGCTGCCCCTCTCTTGTTGCTCAGCTGTTTCATCTCTTGGTTGACCTCCTGCAGAGCTTCAAGTGGACCACAGCAGCAGCAACCTGCTGGTCCTATGCAGTGTTCTTTCTTCCTGTGCTATCTGTATTTCTTCTAACGTTCCAGATCCTAAAGGAAGGTTAAGCCTCTGACACTTCTATGTTACCTTGACTTTTAAATCCCAAGCCTGGAATCTTTTGTTTAACATCTCATAGGTTTTATTCCTGTGTTTGCTACTGAAAAATCTCCCTTTGTCACTCTTCTGTTTTTAGACTCTCATCGATGGTCTAATTTTGATTTCTTACAATGTATTGTTTTTTAAATTCAGCATCCGACCTTCCCTCCATACGCCATGAGGCGGTACAGGCGTGGCTGGAGACGGTCCCTGGAGGTAGTTTGGTGATGTTCTATGTATTCCAATGCACAATAACCCTGCCCGTCTCTTCTCCATGCCTTCAGCAGCTGAGCTGGTACTTTAACCCTGGACCTTACGGCCCTGTCGCTACTGCTTGCCTGGCCCTGGAGGGAGGGAGGAAGGGGGAGTGTGCATGCATGCCTTGCTCAGGCAGCCCTTCCTGCATGACTCGCCCTTTGTGGTAACCCTTCTGAAGGCAGGCTGAGCAGAGAGGTTATCCTGGGTGTAATGAAGCAGCAGGAGGAATTGAGCTGAGTGCTTCTATTTGCTTTGTAAACTGAAGGTCGGACCAACTGTTCTTCCCCTAGCTCCTCGACCAAAAGAACCTGGGGCTATCTTGCAGGCGAAAGGTGGTGGCAGAGGGTGCTTAAAGCAGTGGCAGTTCTCTATGGTGAAGAAAATGGGCAAGAAGAGTACAACTGAAGCTGGGATCTTCAACAGTGGTGATGGCTGTCTTGTCTCCTTTGACTTGGGACTGACTTCATTTAGAAAAGCCTCAGGAAAACCAAAGGGTGATTGAGCTCAGCTGGGTGTTTTGGTTTTTGTTTTTTTTTAACGTGAGCCTCTAAGCTCTATTACAAAACCAAGGAGATAAAGATACTGGGATTAGGGTAAAGAAGTGAATCTGTGTGAAGCAGTGTGAACATAGCTAAATCACTGGAGCAACAGTAGTCTGTGGCTAGGTGGTTGATCTCCATCTAAGTTGTTTTAGCACAGCAGAATAGCTAGCTTGCTCAGAAAACTTTGCTTCTGCTGCTGCTTTGGCAAGGCAGCAGTGTTTACAAGATGTCTGCACACAATGCAGTCTGCTGACAGCTGCTAGCTGATACGACCCTAAGTGCTTAGCCCAGTTTCTGGCTGCCATAGCGTGTAGCTTTTGAGTTACTGTGTGACAGCTTTTGGCCTCTTGCTTCTTACCCTAACTGCATATCTGTATATGCACAGTATATGTATAATATAACCAGCCACCTGCAAGCTCTCCATGTCCCTCAAAATGAGATCCACCCTTGCATCAAGTTGTTACTTACCTATGCACTATAACTTCCTGTTGAGTTTTGTGTACCAACCTATTTAAGAGTTAATTTTGTCTTCTCTCTCCAATACTTGCTTTGAGTGTCATAGAATCCTGTTTGGGTTGTAAGAGACCTTCCAGATCAAGTGCAACCATTAACCCAGCACTACCATGTCACCACTAAATCATGTCCCTCGACACCACATCTCTACATCATCTCAGTTTGTGGTTTCTGGATCTGATGACACACATACATGTGGTGGTATCAGATATTCCTAACATCAGAGTTAATGTTTTGTGCAAGTTTTTTTGATTAATACTACTCACACTTGCTGCTACCATAAAGCCATCCTGTGACATTATTATTTACAGATTCATGCAAGCTGCTGCATACCTAAGCAACAATCAGACTGGGATGCAGGTTGGTTTTGTTCAGGGGGACTGCCCCTGTGGGCAGCGCAGCCTTTGCCACAGGACTCAGTTTCCTACACTTGACACCTGTAGATTCTGGGTTTTCTAAGCCTCTGATGTAAGGGAGGGCCAGTGCCTGATCACACCTAAGTATAACTGTCTTTTCCAGTAGCTGACAAAACATAAACTAGCCTCTCTGTCTAAATACAGAGGGGAAAAGCACAGGAAAAGATTAAATTCTCGGGTTGGAGGAAGAAGACAAACCACCTACTGCAGGCTGTGTTTGGAAATAAGCAAAAATGTATGTTAGAGAAAGACTTCAGTGTTAAGCAGGGTTGGTTCAGTTTCAAGATTGTCTTAATTAGCAGTGCTAGTATATAAATGGTTCCAAAAGCCACACGGTCACTGGTAGACAGAAAGGATCAGGGCCTACGCCCTGACTCAGGAGAAAAGTGGCACAACATCATTCATCCCCATATGGCTGAACATTTTTTGTCATAGAATCATAAAATGGTAAGGTTGGAAGAGACCTCAAAGCTCATCCAGTTCCAACCCCCTGCCATAGGCAGGGACACCTCCCACTAGTACAGGTCACTCAAGGCCTTGTCCAACCCGGCCTTGAACACCTCCAGGGAGGGAGCAGCCAGAACCTCCCTGGGCAACCTGTGCCAGTGTCTCACCACCCTCATTGTAAAGAACTTCTTCCTAACATCCAGTTTCAATCTCCCCTCTGCCAGTTTAAACCCATTGCCCCTTGTCCTGTCATTCAAGACCTTGACAATAGTCCCTCCCCAGCCTTCCTGTAGGGCCCCTTCAGATACTGGAAGGCTACTATAAGGTCTCCTGGAAGCCTTCTCTTATCCAGGCTGAAGAGCCCCAAATCTCATAGCAGAGTTGCTGTAGCCCTCTGATCATCTTCGTGGCCATCCAGAATCAGGGGATTGTGTCTGAATTTCCTGTAGGAAACAGCCTCTAGGCCTGCCATGAGGACTTGCTGCTGGGAGTCACACCAGGAGCCCTCCAAAGGGCTCTGCCACAAGGACACTGTATGCATTCACTGCTAGAGACTTGCCCCATCTAGTTTGCTGATAGAGGTGTAAGCACAAAGGTTATAAATATGTTACCATCACTGTGTCTAATTAGCAAATGTGCGTAACGATGCATGATTATGATGATCCTGTGTGCAGGTGATACAGCAGAGTTAAAGGTCTGCATGTTGTTGAACATTAATTGATGCTAACTTGCTGCCCAAATCTAAAACATAGTTGACTGACTCTGCTGTGGAATAAAACCTGGAAGTGTGCACTGCTGGGTTTTTTGGTGTTTGAAATGTTTCATGAAAATGGTTAACAAAACCCCTAATTAAGCAAATCTAGCACTAGAGATAGTACAAGATGTCATAAGGTTTAGGGGCTTTAAAGAAGTATCACCCTCACAGTTCATCCAGATTCTCCTGTAATTAAATGCTGTGACAAGTAGCGGTGTCAAATGGCCCTTTTCAGAGTTATAAATCCAACAATCTTCTTTACAGACCACAATTTAATTTGCTGGCTTGAAATAACAGAAAAGGTTTTTTAAATATCTCTTTAAAATATCTCCGTTAATTTGTGTCCAAGCTACTCGTACGGACATAGCCATTCTCTTACACTCTTTCACTGAAGGTCACTGTAGCTACACAGTTTCCAAATGTAATAATGATCAATACTAGAGGTAGATTCCCTGTGACTTACACCCTCAAAAGCCTATTTCAATTTCAAGATAAACAGTTGTGGCACATTGTGAGATTTCCGTTTTCACCTAATACGCAGAGGCTATAAAGTGGTGGTAACTGTTCTGGTGCGGTAAGGGAAACTCAAATCCTTCTGAAAGAACAGTAAAGTTCATTCTGGTTTGGTGTCTGCTCAGGTCCCTTCTTGTTTAGTTTCTTACAAGGCCAGTTGCTCAGAAAAGCCCTGGCTAGTTCCACTTGAAATGCTTTGCTGACTCCTCAGAGGCAGGCATTTCTTGACTCTTCGGAGCCTGGAAGTATCCTTTCACTGCAGATGTCTTTCCAGGTGACATATTTCAGGATTTCCTGTTTTGGCAGTAATTAGTAAACGTCTCAATATAAAGTGGTGTTCAGTTCAATGTGAAAGCTTTTCACTGTGTGGTTTGGGGGGGGGAGGTTGTTGGTTGTTTTTTTTCTCAATATTTTAATATATTCTAGCTCCATGTGAGGATAATGATGTGGAGGATGAACTGCACACAGAGCCTGCAGACACAGAAGGGCAGGCAGGCGAAGAGGGAGACACAGGTGCAGAGCTCGATGACGGTAGGGTACCGCCATGTGTCAGTTAAACCTGTGATGTGAATAGAAATGTATTGGCAGGGCACTTAGACCTGATCATATGTTCAGTGATGTAGGAATTTGTTTCAAATAATCAAGAGCAAACCAGAAGTAAAGGGCAAAAGGAAACAGAAGAACCTCAATGCTTTGATTTGTAGAGTAAATTTCTTGTATCCTCTCATCGTCTGCTGACTTGTCCATGTCCAGTATTAATCCTGCTGAGTAACAGAAATAGAAGGAAATTTGTGATGCCAAAAATCTTCCCTTGCCTAGGGCAAAATGAACTGCATATGTCACACAACATTACAAATTTTCTGGAACATTTTTCAAGGTATTACTTCAATTACTAATTTATTTCTACTAATAGTCCATCATTTAGTGCTTAAATTACTTTCGTTATCACACAAAAAAAAAGAAGCTAAACGCTTAGGCATTTTGGTTATGGAAGTTCTTAGCCCTATGTGAGTAGAAAGAAAGAATTATAAAAGATTATTAATTAAAAAGCAGATGTCCTAATGGAATTGTATCCAAGATCTCTCGGCTTTGTTTTTCCCCCTGCCCCATCCATGATCAGATGACATCCCATCTGATGCAGAAGCAGAGTTTCGCTTACATCAGGGTGACGTAGAAGAACCAGAATTAAAGGTTTCTGAAGATGAAGATGATGAAGAAGGAGCAGAAAGTTCTTCTTCCAGTGTGACAGAAGGTAATAGCTTTCTCAGCAGATACATCTTGTTGCACTTGAGGTAGTCTGTACATTTACTAGGTTTAAGAGAAGGCTTACAATGAATATCTCTTGAATTTGAGCCAAGAACCTGTCTTTAACTGCTTTAACTGCTTTTTCTTGTGCAGATTTTATGGTAAAAGGTTTGTATCATTTGGGACACTGACAAATTTTTGTTTATGCTCCAGATGTTTGTCCAACCTAGCTGAGAAATTTGTCACTACTTCTTGTGTGTAAATTATTGTGCATAGCGACAATGGGGAAAAAAATATTATTAATGTTTTTGGAAACATTTTTGCTTTCCCTAGATCCATGCAAGCCATCCAACCTTATCCAGTCATCTGGTGTTCTTCCTCTGTCTCCAGTAGATAGTCCCAAAGCAAAACAAACAGAGGTAAGAAAGGGAATCTTCGAAGTTTTTTGCTTACTGTAGCTGTAGTTTGTTAGATAAGCTAGTGAGGGTCGGCAGCAGTGAGCTTTCCTGCAGTCCTCTCTCTATAATGCAAATTGATCTTCTTCAATTCTGACTTAATTTACACATTATGAAATCATTCACTGTCTTTCTTACCTATCCTCAGAGTGTAGTGGTTCTATCGTAGTCCCATGAGTTCCCATCACAAAACCTCTAAAAGAGTTATGCGGATGTTACAAATATTCAAAATTAATTTTCTTTAATTATGTTTATCAATTTTGATGTTAATATCCAGGTGAAAATGAATAAACATTGGAAAATCATTTATTAATATTAAAACTTATGAGGTTCAAACGCAACGCTGTGAGTATTTTCACACAGAAGGAACAGGCAATTTAAACAATTAATTTAAAACTAGCAAAATACAAAACTAATTGGAACTGGGGAGAGATCCTTGTGGTCAATCTGCTGCTTCCCTCCAGGGAGACTTGAGAGGCTCCTTTCTGCCCAGGCAGAAGGCACGATTGGTTACAGTTACAGAACCAAATAAAAATTTCAATTACAAAGAGGCTTTTTAGAATATTTACTCACAAACTGGTATCTCTGGATTCCTGGGGCTGCAGTAAAGTCCCAGATAGTACCAAAACACTTGGAGGGGTTCTGTCGGTGGTTTGGTACCCATTGAGGGCTTTTGAAGTTTTCCCCAAGGCTGTAGCAGGATGCTGGGGCTTAGACAGTCTCTGACCTGATTTGTGATTCCTTCTTGGGCAAACTGTGCCCTTCACAGGGCCCTGGACTTGGCACAGAGATTTGTAGGTGTGCAGACAGTCTTGCTGGTGGCTGAGCGAGCTCTCCAGCATGGAGGCCTCTCACTTAATGCCTCTCACTGGTAAACTGAGTGTGATGGTTTGGGAGTTCCCCACCCCCCACACTTTGTAAAATGACCCAGACTAGAACTCAGCCGGCTGGAAGTTAAGGAACACTTAGCACAATATACAAGCAGATATATACACTATATACAGCAATATTTACAGAAAGATACAAGGTAAAGGTAATACAGAAACACAACACCCCTCCCAGAAATCAAAGACCTCAGGAGGGGCTCCCAACCACCCTTCCCCCTTCTCCCCACCCCTATACCTTACCCCAGGTTTGCCTCACGCGCAAGGTGAGTTTGGAGGATTGGCCAGGGGCGGTTAGAAGGAAAGTGGTTAGTGAGGTTACTCAACAGAGAGGAGGAAGCCAGAAGCTGCTAGACGGAGATGCTGTGCCCCAGAGACTGTGTTATCTATGTTTTGAGTTCTTACTCTTAAACATCTCAGCAAGCCTATGAGTGAAGTAGACATAACCATTGTTTCCTTTTCACAGCCTATAATACGTTTTTTTCCATTAAAATATTCCAATTAGCCTCAAACCAGCACACTGAGGTACGGCAGTTTCCAGGTGGACAAGCTTGAAGCATCAAAGCTGCTTGTTACACAGCAAAGCTGGTCTGGAGCCTGGCAAGGCAGAGGGCAATGTGGCAGAGCAGGGTGACAGAGGAGTTTGTTTCAACTTTGCGTATCTATTTTATCAATTGGCTGAGTCTAATGACTCCACTTGGCCACAGAGATTAGCCAATCAGAATGGCGCTTTGCCAAAATTTACCAGATTAGGTGGTGCCAGGGACTGCTTTAACCATATTTGGAAAGACACAGGCCATGCATAAACAAGTGTATGCACTCTGATTATCACTACAGAGTAGACTGGGGGGCTCCAGGCCTTTTGTCATCTTCCCCACTACTCCCCACTTCAACAGGGGGGAAGGGGTGAGCAGGGGATCATGCCTGGACAAGCCAGGACATACATTAGGCCTATTTGGCTTTCCACCACAGNAGCAGGATGCTGGGGCTTAGACAGTCTCTGACCTGATTTGTGATTCCTTCTTGGGCAAACTGTGCCCTTCACAGGGCCCTGGACTTGGCACAGAGATTTGTAGGTGTGCAGACAGTCTTGCTGGTGGCTGAGCGAGCTCTCCAGCATGGAGGCCTCTCACTTAATGCCTCTCACTGGTAAANCTGATTATCACTACAGAGTAGACTGGGGGGCTCCAGGCCTTTTGTCATCTTCCCCACTACTCCCCACTTCAACAGGGGGGAAGGGGTGAGCAGGGGATCATGCCTGGACAAGCCAGGACATACATTAGGCCTATTTGGCTTTCCGCCACAGCAGACTATGAAATTCCAATATACAGGTAACAGGAGATATGTGTAGCACATGAGGGGAGCCAAGAGTAAGGAGTTCCTCATTTCTCCTGCTTTGACTATATTTTCTGTACCAAAAGCAAGTTCTGTAGAATTACAATTCAAAATTACATTGCTTTACATAGTAGTAACCAAAGCAGTGCTGGAGTGTGCCCAGAGAAGGGCCATGAGGATGATCAGAGGGCTGGAGCTCCTCTCCTATGGAGACAGGCTGAAAGAATTGGGGCTGTTCAGTCTGGAAAGGAGAAGGCTCTGAGGAGACCTTGTTGTGGCCTTCCAGTGTCTAAAAGGGGATACAAGAAAGCTGGGGAGGGACTTTTTAGGGTCTAGGTGCTAGATGAGGGCAGATTCAGATTAGATATTAGGAAGAAGTTGTTCAGCACAAGGGTGGTGAGAGACTGGCACAAGCTGCCCAGGGAGGTGGTGGAAGTCTCATTCCTGGAAGTTTTTAAGGGCAGGCTGGATGTGGCTCTGGGTAACCTGATCTAGTGTGAGGTGTTCCTGCCCATGGCAGGGGAGTTGGAGATGGATGATCCTTGAGGTCCCTTCCAGCCCTGACAATTCTATGATCCTATTTCAGAGTAACAACATAGTTCATCTTAAGGAAGTGAGACCTGTCAATGATGTACTGTCATGTTGCCAGCGTGGAGCCTGCTGTAGTGTGTAAGAGTTTAGTACTAGTGTGGAAGAGCAGGAAGTACAGGACCCTTAAAAGGGTAATTTCATTTTTTTCCTTCCTGAATGTGTGTTTAAAGAAATACTAAAATATTAAACTCTGACCTAGAGAGTTTTTATCATAAACCAATTTACTTTTAGAATGGACACATTCTAAAGGTTAAGGGCTGAGACTGGCTTGCTGACAGCAATTGCTGATAATGTTCACTTTCTATTAAAATCAAGTTGGGTATTTTCATCTAAAGTTTCTGTTAGTACCTAACTGCACTACTTTAAACCTGTGTGTTTCATGTGTCATACAAGCACAGAGATGGGCTATTGTCTGTATGTCCGTTAAACTAAGCTGTTTTCATTCAGAAGAAAGCTGATGCAAAAGATGTCACTGGAAAGAATAATACCAGCACTTTATGAAGAGTCCACTGCCAATGGGTTCATTTGTAGAACAACAAATTGTGTTGCTGAGCAATATGGCAGTTTGGATGTAGGAAATGAAAAGCAGGACTTGTCAGACCCTTAAGGGTCAAGGGAGTTGCAGCCTAGTTTACTCTCAACAGAGCAAGCAGCCTTCCTTTTGGAAAGCACTACAGTAGATGCTAGCCAGCAGAAAGGAGAGTGTTGATGAATCATAGAGTGATAAGGTTGGAAGGGACCTCAAGGATCATCCAGTTCCAACTCCCTGCCTAGGCAGGGACCCCTTCCACTAGTACTCCCACTAGTACAGGTCACTCAAGGCCTCATCCAACCTGGCCTTGAACCCCTCCAGGGAGGGAGCAGCCACAACCTCCCTGGGCAACCTGTTCCAGTGTCTCACCACCCTCACTGGAAAGAACTTCCTCCTAACATCCAGTCTAAGTCTCCCCTCTGCCAGTTTAAACCCATTGCCCCATGTCCTGTCATTGCAAGACCTGACAAGGGGCTGGAGATACTTGCATCAGATCCGCCTGAAGTCAGGGACCATCACAGTACAGAGTTGGGAGATTTGAAGGGAGAGCAACAAAAGGTAGAGCAGATTTCTGGAACTTAGTTTAGTGCCTTTTCTTCCGAAAATTCAATTTGCCTTGTCATCTACAAAGGATGACTTCTGTGGTGGGGCAGGACTGCAAACCATACCAGATGAGAAACCCTTAGTGATGTTCCAGGCCTACAAATGGGATGCTAGAGGCATTTTTTTCATATTTTGATACTTGGGTGGTTTCCTAATTACTAACTTGGTTTGAAGGGGAAAAAAAAATAACAGTATTGTACTGTGCGAGTGACTGCTAATGTTTGTCTCTTTGTAGGATGTAAATGATCCTCTGGCTGAAGTATCCCGTGCAATAAAATCTCCTGAGAGACGCTTTTTTCCTGAGCCTTTCCTTCCTGAAGAGGGACCAAAGGATGAAATTCCCAAAGACAGGAAAGTTAAGAGCCCTTTGGTGCCACCATCTCCAGTGTTATCCCAGCCGGTTGCCTCCCCGGAAGCCATTGCGCCTCCATCACTAGCAGAGTCTGAGCCAGGGTCACCATCACTGGCTCCATCCCCAACACCCACTCAGATGCCTATCTGTTCCCAGCCTTTGCCTTCTGCTGAAACCTCTATTCCATCCCCAGGGGAGCCTCCAGTGTGTTTTCAACCTGTCCCAGCCTTAACATCAACTCCTTTAGCCAAACTGGTCCTTAGGGGCCAGGATAATGAGGTGGAAAAACTGGGGAGCCCTACTACTGCAGAGGAAGCCCTGAAACGGAGTAACCTTGTGGAAGAGTTCTGGATGAAGAGTGCTGAAATCCGCAGGAGCTTAGGACTCACCCCAGTGGACAGAAACAAACACCCAGAGAGGAACTATACTGTGTCTGCCCTTGAGACAACACCGCTGAAGGCTTTTAGTAGTGAGAACATGGCAGGGGATGAAAGGATCCATCCTGTGAAACCTCAGCCTGCCCCGAGGAGACAGGGACTGCCCAGGTTAGAAAACGAGCAGATTTCTCTGCTCACTCCAAAATCTCCATCAGAAAAAGAGCTGAAGATTTCCAGTGAAGAAAGGAGAGATGTATCCAGCAGTTCTGGGCTTGGCCTTCAGGAGAGCTCATCTAACATGAGAACTATGGCTAGCCAGAGCTTCAACACTTCTGATTCTACCATGCTTACTCCTCCATCAAGTCCACCACCACCACCTCCTCAGGGCGAAGAGCCAGCCACTTTGCGTAGAAAGAGGTATCAAGCACTCTGGCACAATGAAGTTGAAGCCAGGTCACCTCCAACACCAGCATCAACACCTCCTGTTCCCCCACGCCACGAGCCAATATCTACTGACAAAGAGCCAACCCAGGCCAAAAAGGACGACGTGCGGAAGTCTTTTGCAGAGAGCGTGGATGAGATTCCATTTGCTGATGATGTAGAGGACACATATGATGACAGGACAGAGGACTCAAGCCTTCATGAGAAGTTCTTTACACCTCCTACGAGCAGGCCAAGGCCAGAGAAAGCACTTCTTTCACCATTGGTCAAAGAAAATGGTGGCCTACCCTTGATGGAAGGAGGGCTTAACCAAAAGAAGAGAGCGTTGCCTGAAATTTCTGCGGAGGCCAAGGAGCTTGCTGAAGAAAGAATGAGAGCCAGAGAGAAGTCTGTCAAGAGCCAAGCACTGCGTGATGCCATGGCTAAGCAGTTGTGCAAGATGAAAGATATGGAGATGGCTGCAGCTGCTGCTGCTGGGACCACAAGGGCACGAAAGGCTTCTTCTATGCCCTTGAAGACCAAAGAGTTGTTTTATGACTCTCCAAAGCATCTGGCCTTGAAGTTGGCAGAGGGATCCACACGAAAGCATGATGCTGCTAGCGAGAAGTTCTCCACTCCTCCTGTTGATGCGGCTGGACCTGAAGGGTCTGTCACCTCTTCAGAAGGCTCCAGTGGGAAGAGTAAGAAAAGAACTTCTCTTTTCTCTCCTCGTAAGAACAAAAAGGAGAAGAAATCAAAAAATGACAGCCGGCTTTCTGACAAATCTAGTGGTGGGACAGAGGAATCAACAAAGCCTAGATCGTTATGGAAATCTGTTTTCTCTGGGTATAAGAAAGACAAGAAGAAAAAGACCGATGATAAATCCTGCCCAAGTACTCCCTCAAGTAGTGCCACTGTGGATTCTGGCAAGCACAAAGCTTCTCCGCTGGTTACTGCTGCAGGTATAACAGAAAAGAGCCTCTGCACAGAGTACCTCTCCTACAGCTGGGTATCCTTCAAAGTAAGCTGGGCTTACTTTGGCATCCAGCTCCTGTGCTGAATGCTGCTGCTCCCCAGGGTCAAACGGACAGATCAGGAGAAGTGCTTGCAACTAGATAGATATCTTTTCATATTCACAGAATTAGCTGATATGCTGCTTAAAAAATGGATCCTAAATAAAAGCTTTACTCTTAATATGTATAAGGCACATCTGCTTTCTGCCCTAAACTGATCTGAGAAATAATCAGTGCTTGTTGGAATCAGTTGCTCGTGACATTTCATCTTTTAGATTTGATCCTCGCCATTTCTTGGGGTGGTCTGTTTTCTTTCAGCCTGCCTCTCTGGGTGCTGAAGACTGGAGAGGTGCAGCCACTTCTTAGTGATCTGGCAACTGTCTGCTGATCTCCGAAGTAGGGATTCTGTGGCCTCATGTAAATCTATCCTATGCCATCAGGTGCAGGTGGAGATATGTTTAATGGCAACTTATGATACAGTAAATGAGAGTTAGTAATGACTATGCTCCACAAAGCGTTACATTTCTCTGGCCTTGTACAAATAGCCAAAGTAGTGCCGGCTGCTGCTGTCCAGGTGCTGTATCTGTCATAAGAGCATCACTGCAGGACAGAAGGAGGATCAGGAACTTTTTTTCCACAACATTTGCAGACAGTGATGCTCTTTAGAATGCAGCTGCTGAGCAATATTGGTCATTTTGCGAAGCAGTGCTTCTCTGTCCCTCTGTGCTTGCAGGCAAAGCAGCCGAGATTGGCATAAAACCCAAGTGCTTACTGATGAGTTCTGAGGTGGTTAGAGGCAGAAGAGTTACCACTTGTATAACTCCTCCTTTTTATTCCTGGCTCCTCAGATTTGCAGCTCCGCCAACACCTGAGTTTCTCAGAGGACTCGGACCTCTCCAGTGACGATATTCTGGAACGCTCCTCCCAGAAATCCAAGCGAGAGGTAGGCAGATGGGAAATGCATTCCAGGTGGATCTAGCATCGTGCAGACCACAGGCTCAGAACCACATCAGAAACCTGTGTGATTAATTCGCTTGTTGTTACTGTTTCTTCCATGGAACACTTTCCTGTTCTGCCTAGAAGTTGATTTCATGATTGCAAGCAGCTCCCCACTGTTAGTGTATGAAGTATCTGTTGTCTCACCATGGCAGCACTGTGCAATGAATAGTACAGTCAGAACAGTGGATCCGATTTTCTTGCTGTTGTGAGTGACAGTGAGCTACAAGAAACAGGCATTTAATGTCAGAAGAGTAAACTTCACTGGCTCCGAAGTTACCTCAAAAAGATTACAATGAGACCTTTCCCACTTTTTCAGAGGTCCAGGTTTAGGATATTGTTTTACCAGCCTCCCTGAAGTAGAATTCCAGGCAAAGTATAGACAGGAAGGTGCTTTTCCATACATCAATAATGTAGTCAAGACAGCTCATAGAATTAAACAAAGAGGGAAGCTACAGGCTGCAGTTTTGCAGTTTGTGAAGATTTGCTTATTTTTACTGGGAGAAAAGGATGTATAAAAACTGAATCAGTACCTTCTCATGGAGAAAAGATGATCTCAGACCTGTTTTTTCCATTTGGATTCTGTTTTATTTGAGGACTTAGGATCCTAGAATCACTTAGGTTGGAAAAGACCTTTAAGGTCAGTGAGTCGTTGCTGAGTGTTTCCACCTGTCTGTATGTGTAGATATCAGCCTTGAAGCTGGACTACATCCTAGTGAGTTCCTGTGAAATGCCAGTATATAAGGCCTGGTCTTAGCCTGGCGTTCCTGTTTTAGTGTGGTCTGATATGAAGGCTGCTTCTGAGAGCTCTTTCTTGTGGCTGACCAATCTTCTCCAAATCATGCTACAATGTCACAGTGTTGTAAGACATTGTAAGCCAGGAACAGCTTCCTAGCCAAAGTAGTTTCCCAGCCAAAGTAGTTTCACTTTAAATGGTGCTTTAATGATGTTGCTGAGGAAGACAGAGGAGACACCAGTGGGTCTGGGTATGGTGGGAGCCAAATACCAAAGCAGGTTGCTTATAAACTATTTTTATTTTAGGATAGTACTATTAATGCAAAAATAAGTGAAAAATGTAAGCAACTGCTTAGTCATAGTGATGAGGAAAACCCCTCCTTTTGTTCCTGAGAGCTTCTAAGCTCTTCTAGGCAGTTTGCAAGGTTTGGAGGAATAAGGAAAGGTTTCATTGACCCCACAGAACGCTAAAGTACTTCTGGTACTGAAGAATGAAAAATGTGTTCCCTTGTCCCTTCCTGGTGCCTGGTTCACATTAAAAAACAAAATCTTGAGAGGAAGAGAGCATCTGAGAGGGTAGTGTTACAGACACAGTGGTCTGTGTCTCCTGTCTCAAACCTGTCATCTGGCATGCATGATACAGCTTCAAGTGGCAGGGTCTAGTTGGTACCAGGAAATGCTTTCCATGTCTGTATAGAGAAATGAATTAATTTAAGCCTGGTGGAAGGAGTTGATGAAGTAAGTAGTTTTTCCTGTACTTCCTTATCTCTGTTTTAACCTTTCTGTCTAGTTGATCTAGATCTCGTCTAAGAGGAAGATTGTTTTGGTTTTATTCCCTTTTTTCTTTCTCCTGCCATTCCTCCTTGCATGCCCTCAAGGCATTTAATGAGAAATTCTGCATTTTCCAAGAGATGCAAAGGAATGAGGTACCTGTGTCTAGCAGAGGACAGATAGGCAATGCAGGGGGTTCAGATAAGAGTTACAGAGTTAACCGTTCTGCCTTGCAAGCTCCTTCATGAGGCAGCAGGACCTCAGTACAATCCATACTTGTTTTTGGACTTTGGTATGCCTTGATGCCACCCTCCTCCCATTTTTTTTTCCTCCTTATGCTGAGCTACTTTGCAAAAGCCATTTAAAATCAGAAAGAAAGATCTCCTCACTAAGCATTGGAGGGCATAGGTGACAGTGGCAGATTAACACTGAGTGTCACCAGCTCTGCCAAGGGTCTCCTTTGCTGTTGTTGAAGTTACATTAAGAATTTCTTTGCTCAGCATTTGCCTGTTTTCTAAATAACAGTTTTGAGAATGAATTTATTTAGAGGAAGCAGTTCTGAGAGCCACATTTACCCAGTTTTAGTGCATCCACTCCAAAGCTGGAGAACATGTGTGCAAACACTTGCTGTCACGAGAAAGGTAGGGGAACTTCAAGGCTGACCAAACTGGGTTTGTACTGATTTAGGGGTTATATTTTTTTAAGTTACAAATTGTCTGCTACTTATTAGGGGGAGGAATTGACTTCTTGCTTGCCACAACTTTTATGTGAACCCCTTCCCTGAACTGAAATTCCGCTTGCGTTACTCTATTTTGGTAATGAGCTTTCTTCCCAGGCAGCTCGCTCTGTTTAGCCTGTTCTCTGTGTGCACAGTGAGTTAATTCAGTGCTGTGTACTGTAGTGTCCTTCCAGAGAAGCACTTTGTTGAAAAGACTTTTCCTGCTGCAAGTGCACTGTGGGTCTCGTGTCCATAGGTCTGTGTCGCTGTGTGTGTCCTTGCTCCTGTACAGTGTGGTATTGTGATCAGATGTACCTTTTCTACAGCAGGTAGCTTGCTTCTTACTGAAGTTTGCATCCTTACTGAAGTTGCTCTAAGGCTTATCATTTGTGACTGTGTTTGGTTAGCTGGATGTGAAAATGCAAAATGCTGAGTGGTCACCCAGAATGACACAATGGCCTCTGGATGTACTTCATGACACACAAGGAATGTATCCCCCCCTCTTTGCTTGCCATATGCTACAGGGTAGCATAAAATGTCCTTGGATAGAGGAGGTACCAATTTCTTCTCCTAACTTTAGCCCTTCAGATTCTCTGGAGCAGAATATTTTTAGGCATGGAGATTCCATTGTTTGGGGACACAACCCACTCTGAGCCCATCTGGTGTTTCTTCTGTCACAGAGAGGGAGAACTATGATCTTAGTTAAATGCAAATGATTATTTCTATGAAGTGTAGAGATAATTTAAAACCATGAAATAAGCACAACTCCTAGGAGAATTTTTAAGTCAGGTTGTAAATTGAGAGTTGTTTGGCAGACTAATATGATTGGCTGAGCAAGTTCAGAGAAAACATGCCCCAGCACAAGCTAAGCCAAAATTTTGTCTGTGTATGTGTGTGTGCTTGCTCAGAGGGCATGAAAACCGTGGGTAGGAAAGGGCCAAAGCTTTTTCTAGAAAAAGCTATTTCCTCAAGGAGTCTGCCAAAGCTGAATTGCCTTTAGGAGAGTGCTAGAAAGTTGATTTTGCAGACAGAAGTTCCATTATGCTTCATCATTCTGGGTCACATTTGGCATTTGCAACGTTTTTGTGTTTCATTTACAAACAGCTTCGTTTTATGACCGTGCATCTGTTTCTAATGTTGAACTGATTTTTTGCTTCATTTTGTACATCTTTTTGTTTTGTTGTTTCTTTTTTTTTTCTTTTTTTTTTTTTTCCCCTTTACCATCCTCCTTTAAAGTCGATTTATGTACCACACGCCTTGGCATTCAAGAGATCATATTCGTCAAAGGTAGTGTCTCCATTCCCACTAGTTGGCCATTGTTGCATTGCATGTCCCCATGTATTAACCTGTTGAATCCATAGCTACCCATCACATGTGCACTAACATCACCGTCGTTGACTGTGCATGCCTGAGATGTTAGCAGACACGGGCAGCAAATCCTTTTTAGAAGTCATCTACCAAGAATGCATTAAGCTCGACACTGCCCATTTGGTTAGAATGCATGCAGCTGTCAGCGCTCAGCAGTGCACCACTGGGCAGAGTAATGGGGATGCTCTTGGAGCTTCAGAACAATGTGTTTGCCGAGGCGGTTCGATATGTATGCGTATTCTTCTTGTGATGCCTAGAAAATGAGTTCAGGTGAATCATCACACTTTAATCAGCATCCTTCAAAACTGTGGAGCTCACTGGAATCCTGCTGAAACTCTGTGTCGAGCTCAAGACAGAAGTTGCATTTCTATTTCAGGAGTGTTGCTGCTTTCTGAAATTCTTACTGTCCTGCCTTCACAGTCACAAGTGTTAGGTGGGGTAGTAATGTCACACCCTCTGTCACTTCATCTTCTGCTTGGGGTATCACTGGATTTTGTCATTTAAAAAAAGAAAAAAGAGTGAAACGTTAGCTTCTTGAAGTTGTAATAATGGTGCTTGCTAACCACCACTCTGAGGGATTTTTAAGAGAGCTGTGATCCTGCCTTAAACTCTCTTCATTGAGAGCAATAAAACAGAGGGGGACTGAGCAATGCAGCAGTACCACGGCTAGATAAAGCAAACTTCATCATCATCCATCCTAATGTTTTGTCCTTAAAGTTGGCCGTCCCCAGAGAAGACCCTTTTCCAGAAGTGGAAGACATCTGTTTACAGTTGTCCCTTAAAGCTTTCACTTCTGTATATGGGAAGAGTTTTTTTTTTCCTTTGGTGTATTTCACTTCATGCAGATGTGAAGTTTCTTGTAAGTCTATGAGAGGAAACCCTCCTAGACTGCAATACAACCATCTCATCTGCCTGATAAGATACTGAATCCCACTGCAGTAGTTCAAAAACAAGTAAGTCTTGACATTAGTTTCACTCGGAGAAAAAGAGGAAATACCCTTCGGTTTCTAAGCATGGCCTTTCTCCTTTTGGATGACTTCTGGCATTGGAGTAGTCTAGTTTTTGTTCAGAAGTTGTTTGTTTTGTTTTACCCCAGCCAGCTTTGTGGGATCTCTCCCAAGATGGGATTTCCCACCTCACACCAGGACGCCATTCTGCTTTCAGGTGTCTTTTTGCCTTCTTGAGCCATAGAAAAGTTGCACAAATTTACCCATTTTACCAGTGTAACTGCAGCTATGGCTATTCTTGCTCCAGAGTAAAACAGGGAGAGGGGAGTACCAGTCTAACTACACTAGTCTATAATAATTTCTTAGCTTACACTGCCGTAACTGCCTTTATCCTCTTAGAAGATGAAATCAAGGTGGCCCCTCTATATGGTACTAAGTGATTCAACTAAATCCATTTGACTAAATCTCTTAAGAAATAAAATCGATTTGATCTTTGAGGAGAGATTTCATGTAGCAGTGGAAGGCAGGAGTGAGACATTATATATAATCACAGCTTTGCAGTTGGCTTATAAGCTTCTTCACTCCTTATCCGAACCTGAAATCCTTGCTCACTGCACTATGAACACCAATGCCTACAGAAGCTTGACTTTTGACACATCTATGGCAAAGACAGAACACCTCCTTGCTGAGATTTTGGAAGAGAAAGTGGTCATCTTTCCCACCATACCTTTGGTCATGCAAATAAAATCTGGTCCTATTTTTCCTTCCTTTAGAGGGCCTACACAGAAGAGGAGCTGAATGCCAAGCTGACCCGGCGAGTGCAGAAAGCTGCCCGCAGACAAGCCAAGCAAGAGGAGCTCAAGAGGTTACACAGAGCTCAGGTAGTGTCTCAGTCTTCTCATCATGGCACACAGTGAGCTCTATGTGAAAGCACCATGATCTTTGACTTCCTCTGAGTGTGTCAGAAGAGGATCCAGGGGTAGAACTTCACTGTATTTCTACATGACTATACCTGCTCCTTCTTTCAAATCCTATTGTCATGTCACAGACATCGGAAGAGCAGCTGAAACCTATCATGATAGTTCTGCAGTGAGAAAAATAATGTCCATTGCACCTTTTGGCTGGAGATGAGCAAAGCATCATGCAGTGAATGGAATGGTGACAGTCTGATAATACCTGAGGAAGGTGCACCTACCATTGCTTTCCTAGATCCTGCTGCTGGGTTGAAGTGTTACCAAATTAACCACTAATTACTAGAGAGTCTGTTGGGAAACTGCTGGAATCATCTATAGGGGATGGGCTTTGCTTAAATCTCAAGGTAGGGGCTTAGCTGACTGTAGCATTGCCTTTCACTTCAGTGTTTAGGAAAGTGATTGGAGTTGTAGCCAAGAAATGAGTGTCAAGGTGTTTGCAAAGTTAAGGAGTGGACTGCGGTGGGGTGGAGAGAGCATTGTCACTAGAGCAACTGTGACGGCAGCTTTTGAAGCAGTTACCTTTTGAAGCAGGATATTGTTGAGTACAAGCACTCATTTTTGAAAAGCATGCTTTGACTGAAGTCACAGTGCTGGGGGAGTGCAGCAGACAGCAGGAGAATTGCTGTTGGTGAGGTTCTGCTCCATTCTTCTCTGAACAGATCATCCAGCGGCAGCTTGAGCAAGTGGAAGAGAAGCAGAGGCAACTTGAGGAAAGAGGAGTTGCTGTGGAGAAGGCCCTGCGGGGAGAAGCAGGTATTCCTCACCACTGGGGTTGCTTTTTGTTGGGTGGTTGTTTTTTTTGGTTTTGGTTTGGGTTTTTTGTTTTGTTTTAAGTGCTTGTGCAGTAGTCCATAGCTGCTTGGATTTTACAGGCAATTGGACTCTTACAGCCTAGAGTCCAATGTGAATCCATTCTCCCCTTTCTGCTGTCTTTTTGAGGCCTCATTTTTCCTGTGTTTCTTCTGGGACTTTCCAGTTGGCAGAGACTTAGTCCACTTGTCTTTGCCTGAGGATTAGGAGGTAGTTCTCCAACTACTAATAATGGCTGTCTGATTGTTTTTACATATTGCCGGATATTACAGCTAGAAAACTGAAGGGGTTTCCCTAGCTGCAGTTCACATAAAGCTGTCAGAGACCTCTGTTTGTCCAATAAGACAATAATTGTGGAATCGTGTGTGTGTGCTTTCTCTATTGTGTTGGATTTTCCAAGGCAGTGCCCTTAAAAGGGACCATCACAGAACATCTTCCTCACTGCACAGCCCAGCACACTGGCTACTTCTGACAAAGCTGTGCAGAGCAGAGATGCGCACATGCCCTGAAAGGTATCCATGTCGAGCTGTTCAAGGAATGCTATCGAAGTGAAGTTAAATGTGATCTGATCCAGCAAGCTTATGAGAGTAGTACTTGGTTTAGGTAATGCTGATAGTGATGTAATGATTTGGAAAAATTTCCAATTCTAAGGAGTCAAATATCCAACAGGCAAATGCAGTGTGTGTATACCTGGCCCAAGTGTATACCAGAGTTATATACCCAGTCACAAGTGTCAGAGATCAGGAGCAGTAAAAGTAGAACAGGTTTTTGGGAAATGTGTTGGCTTGTTGGTTGGATTGAGGAGCCACTGTTAAGCCTGTGAAGATGGAACTTGATTAAGCAGTGAAGGTTCACCAGAGGAAGAGTTTGTTGTGACTTCCTGCCAGTTACCCCTCAGCCAGGATTGGGTATGTCTGATGCTCTGTGAGGGCAAATAGTTTCTGCAAGTTCAGAAGATGACCTTAAGGGCTTCGATGGTTTTGGGATCTGACTGGCTTTTTCATTTGGGGGTTCAAAGACACAGTGTTCTGCAGAAACTCTTTCTTTGCAGCGGTGCCTGCTTCCTTGTGCTATGGATCTCTGTGTAGCCCCACTCTGCTGGTTACTGCACCTACTCAGACCATCTCTCACCTCGTAATTGTCCTTTTCCATTTCCTTGTTTTCGTCTGGAAGTCTGTTTTAATTACTGAGCTGCGAAATCACTGTCACACAAGATATGTTGGCACAAATGGGAGATGGGAGATCTTATCAGCTGAGAGAACATTCTTCATGATAGAACATTCTTTCACTGAAGAATGATAGAATGCCTAAAAAACTGCTCAGAGGGCAAGAACTGTTATTTTATGTGGAAGACTACAGAATTAAACCCCTCTAAACCAACCACTCGCTCCCAGCTCTCCCAAAATGGAAGCATTTGTGAATTTCCTTAGAAGAATTATGAAAGTGGAAGTCACTAAATGAATCTCTCTTCTTCAGGAATTCTCTAGGGTATGCTTTTTTCTTGCAACATTTCTATCAACAGATAATGCATTGCAGTTACAGAAACTTGAGTCTGTCATAAGCCTCAAGTGGCTGCTGAGTCAGAGGATTAGAAGCAAACACTTTCCTTTGGGGGGGAGGGGAAAACAAGGCATGTTCTATTCTAATCTGCATTGACTGAAACACAAGATTAGACATTCAGTCCATGCTTCACTTCCCTAGCCACTCTTGCGTGGACATTTTACATAATATGCAATAGAATAACTGAATTGTTTCTTTCTAAATTTTGTGGCATCACACTTGATAAGTACAATGAATTTCTGTCACTGAGCATTCAGGAGGGCAGTATAATCTCCTTGTCATCTGCATTGCCTGAGATACTGACCTTAGTGACCACTACATTCAGCAAGTACCATTGGGTAAAGGTCTCTGCTTAGTGCTTCCCCTAATGAAACCATGTAAGCAGAAGGTTAAAAAAGGGGAAGTGCAGTGTGTGAAGTGGTGCTATCATCTGAAAAAAAAACCCAAAAATCTCTTCTAATAAGCTTGCAGCAGGGGAAGAAGTGAGGGAGGGTGGGAGGTATGCCTCCTGTGCTGTCCACAGCAATAGGGAAGGATCACAGTGCAGGATCAAAGGAATGGCTGTCCATAGACAGCAACCAGTATTCCCAGTTCTAGGAGAACATGGTAGTTTCTGTAATGAGTGGGTTATTCAGCTTCCCTCTCTGGAGGGTGAGGAGAAATCACTCACTGACTTAGGCATTTAAATAGGAAGTTTTAGATAGTATTGGTAGTAGTTTCCTACTACTTGGTACAAAACAGAAAGAACAAAATTCTGGATTTTGTAATGACTCCTCTCTTTTTCTGTTGTAGAAGTAGTTAGGCAAGACCATCTGGGCTACTTCTGTGTTATTTATCTTTTACCATGGTGTCTGTTAGTCATGTTTCCTTTTGGAGAATATAAAATTTTGGTTTGGTAGAGGTCTTCCATTAACATTAATTCCTCAGGTCTCTGAGCTCTAGACCTCTTTCTATTGTTAGAAAACAATGTTTCTCAGTCAGACAGGTAAGAACAAAAACCAGTACTACTAGGACAAGGGGCAATGAGTGGAAGCTGAGGTATAGGAAGTTTCATTTAAACATGAGGAGGAATTTTTCCCCTGTTAGGGTGACAGAACACTGGAACAGGCTGCCCAGGCGGGTTGTGGAGTTTCTCTCTCTGGAGATACTCAAAANAGGTAAGAATTTTTTTACTTAATTTTCCTTATATTTTCCATCTGGTTTGCATCATCTGTAATATATTCTTGCCAAATGACTTGTACTGAGAAGACTGTCCATAAACTTCTCCTATCTATAGGTACAGATGGCTCGATACTCCTTCCAGGAATTTCACTCATAATCCGATAGTTGTCAAGTTGGAATATTTGTATGATGATACTCAACTACTCAGACTCAGAAACAATTTGGAGGTCATTGTCAGCTTCAATTTTGACAAAATAATTGCACCTTGTTGGATACCTACTTGTCTTTCTGTTTTCTAGATGGGCTCAGCCTCAGGCCAAGGTGCAGCTGATCTTTTATTCTTCTAACAGCTGGATGTTCAATCTAACTTTCAGTTCCTGATTCAGACCTTTCTCCCTATAATTACTTAATTGCCTTAGCATGTTATCTCTGATTATCTTTGGAAATCTCAGCCTTTGACAGTTGCTTTCATAGCCAGAATGAGTGATTTGGAATGCAGGTTCTCTTTCAGATGGCAAGTTGGTCACATGCAGGTGGTCTAAGCTTTTATAATTTTTTTTTTCCTTTCCCTCCCCCCCCACTTTTGTTTGCATCACATCATTTCACCACAAAGGTAAAACAGGATAATCTCAGTTAGGGATTCTCCCTTTTTTCTGTAGTGTTCCAGGAGATGTCTTGAATGGGATTGTTATTAATGTACTTCATGTTGTAGTGCATTCGCCTGTTGGATGTGCTTATGACTTTGATTTCCTGTGTGGATTTTTCATTTTTTCAATCGTTATCTTAATGTGCCAAATTGGAAATTTCTGGAACTGTTTTTCTCCTTTAGCCTTATTTAGTGTAAACTTTGATTAGTAATTTTTAAGAGCTGGGAAAATGTCTCTTACAGTCAGGTAAATACTGCAAAATTTGGGAACCATCTCTTCACTCCAAGTGAGTTATATGCAGTGAGAAGTAGCGCTCTTGGTGCCCCCATGGGTCTGCTCCCCAAAGCAGCACTCGCCAGATGCTCCTGTCTGCAGCAGCTGTGGGCAGGCACCTTTCTGTTCCACACGCTGTGCAGGTTCCTCCTGGCACAGGTCCTGTCTTAGCGGAGACATAAAAATCTTTCCACACTCCAAGCATTTGCCACTCATGTCACAGCTCAGTCAGTGCCTTCCACCTGTGAGCTGTACACACACACCCTCTGCTCGCCTCCAAGTCGAGCCTTGCACCTTTCCTGCAGCTGACCTAAGAAGTGACCCTGTTTGCTTCTGACCTATCAGCCAGCATGAAAGCAACAGAATTAGTTCTGCTTTTCTTAGCAAGAACAGCAGAGTCGTCAGTGTCAGGTATGGTGCAGACTGGAACAGGTGAGGTGTCCCTGTCGAGACTTCCTCATTTTCTCCTCAGAAGTCCTTGCCCGCCTGCTGGTAATTTTCTCCTCATCCTCCCAATACACGTTTATGATGTATCTGTGTTTATACATATATGTGTACACACACATGTACATATGTGTAAATATATACATATATATACACAGAGAAAAAGACATATATATATGTGCCCATGCGTATAGCTGCATGTTTCTTGTTCAACTTTTCTTTGTTTCAGTCTATGTCTTTTCCTCATACAGTGCTTTGATTGTGTGGGGCTAGGGTGGGTATCTGATTAAATAACTCTGTCTTCACCAATTCCTTGTTGTAGACTATTGGGGAGAGTCTTATTACAGTGACCTCATCGACTTGCATCTGGGTGGTATGTATGGCTGAACCCGCTGCTGACACTAACCCTGCTGACACTCCTCCCCACCCCTCCCTTCACCTACTTCTCCCATCCTTGGCTCACAAACAAGGAGAAACAGCCCTTGCACATGACTGGCTATAGCAGAACCCCTTTTCCAGCTCAGGAAGAGGAAATCCTGGCATGTTCCACAAACCATGTGTGAGGTTCCCTCTCTTATTTCCCACAGTACTGATTATTTCAAAAATCTATTTACTGTTTCCACTCCAGCCACCTTCCCTGCTAGCAGTGGAAGGCCATTCTGTTGGGTTTTTTTGCTTCTCCTTTGCTATATCATAGAGTCGTATCATAGAGTGGCTTGAGTTGGAAGGACCCTTAAAGATCATTTAGTTCCAACTCCCTGCCACATGCAAGGACACCTCTCACTAGAGTAGGTTGCTCAAAGCCTCATGCATCCTTTCTGGGGATGAGGCATTCACAACTTGTCTGGCCAAACCATTCCAGTGTCTCACCACTCTCATAGTGAAGCACTTATTCCTACCACAAGCCTCACTCCAGCCTTCCTGTAGGCCCCTTTCAAGTACTGGAAGGCTGCTCTACGATCTCCCCAGAGCTTTTTCTTCTGCAGGCTGAACAAACCAATCTCCCTCAGCCTGTTCTCATAGGAGAGGTGCTTGGTGTGTCAGCCCTCTTGATCCTCTTTATGGCCCTCCTGGACCTTGTCCAATGGTTCCATGTTCTGTCCATGTCCTTCTAATGCTGGGAGCTCCAGAGCTAGATGCAGTACTCCAGGTGGGGTCATGGCCCATTCTACCATTGAAATCCTCTTTAGGAAAATATTTTAACATGAAGAGATCAGCAGAAGTGACCTCACGAGCGCTGACAGCACTGTCAAAGACCTGTCATGCCATTGCCTCCCTTTTCTCCTCCTGAGGCTTGTTTGCTTCTTCAAAAAAAGCCAAGGCGTAGTAATGATCAGAAAAAGGAAAAGAAGGAACTCAAGGGACTTTGGAAACACTTGTAGGTGACAGACACATCTTGTTTCTTGTTTTGTCTTAATGAAAGTTCAGGAGAGAATCAGGAAAGTTAAGAGTTCCAGTTGTTTTTGCTGAAATAATGCTGTTAAGAGTTTCCAGTCAGGCCAGTTAGCATCATTACATGGCTAGGAAGCTTCTTGCTGTGTTTGGTCATTTTTTAAATATCCTGTTTAGTACAAAGTACTTACTGCAGTGTTTAGCTTTTCTTCCCCCCCCCCCCTACTTAGCAGTTATAATCTGGTCAGTGCTCTGTACCACGGTTCTGCATTTCTTTATTGTTACTTCCTGATTCTTTTAGTAGGTAGATATTTTTTTGAGTTGCAGATGGCATTTGTTTAGCATTTACCTATCTTGAAAAAATTCTTTTTGCTGGTTTAATTACCCAAAATCTATTCTTATCAAATGAACGCCTGTATCAGTGGATCCAAGAGAAAGAACTGCTGGGCTGCCTTGTCTTTTGAGGGCTGCCTTCCCTTTGCCCTTTGTAGTATTAACATTGCTTGATCTGAGCCATGTTTTTGTTGAGGAAGAGCATTACAGTCCAACTGCACAGTGTGAAGGATTACATGCTCTAGGCCTGATGCAATACTCACTGCTAGAAGTCTTCTTCTCATTTCATTGTTACACATTTGATCCTTCAAACAATCTTGCCTGGGCTTTTAACTGTCATGTTTCCTCCTCCTCAAGGAGGAGGATTGTCCCACGTAGTATCTATTCATAGCTGTCAGGAATGGATCTACAGTGTCCTGGCAAATTAGGCTTTTATTGAAGAACAACCAAATAAAGAATATCCTCCTAAGTCCAAGCTTCAAAATGGAAGACTTTTCTCCATAGAGGATCTAATTTGCTGCCCAGTTGCCTTGTGCTAATTTTGATGCGCTAGTCCTCTACTAGCCCTGTGCTTTACTCACTGTAAATTTCCTCTGACATTCTTTCCTGGGCTGTCTTCTGCAGAGAGACTTTGAAACCTTCCTGATTTTGTCTGTCAGGGCTGACCCATACTGCTATGTGCACAGAGTAGGAGCTGTAAAAGGGCTGATGCTGAATTACACTTAACAGACCCTTATCCCTACTTAATGCTATTTCCACTGTACCTCTCCCTCCTCCTGCTTCCCCTCCTAATGCCTCTTTAGAGACAGCGATCCCATCAAAATCACTAATAGTGGCTTTAATAAAAGCAAAATAATCTTTACTTAAAGGGACACTGTCACTTAAAAAATTGTGTTGCAGAAAATCGTAATTGGAAATGGAATCTCCTCTTTATCCTTTTTTGCCTATGGGCGTTTTCCTTTTCTCTGAACTCTGACAGTCACCCCAGAGTGGTCCTTTCTGATCTTCTGTAACAGGCTGCTTTGGTCTGTGTGGTGACTCAGTCACTTGGGCTTCCAGCAGTTGGAGACAAACCAAGTTTCTCCTCATCTCAAAAGTACCTTTTTTCAAAAGAAACTTTAAAAAACTCCTGATTTTGGGCAGTATCCCTTTAAATGCAATGAGCTAGTATAGCTTGCCTGAAGTATGTGGCTTTGTAGTATTTGTTAATTCTGTAATTAGTTTTATATTTGCTTTTGGGGCTGCCAGAACACTTTGGCCGGAAGGGAACACTTCTCTGATACTTGTCACTATTCGGTGCCAGGTTTAGAGCTCAGCTTCAACATTGACATGCCTGTGCAGGATGCTGCATCTGTGTGGAGCGCCATGAAAATCCCTGGAGCACCATGTGGCTGCGTGGTCCTGCTGAGCACTATAAGCAGCTAGAGTGGCTGTGTAGCTGTTCTGTTGGGAGCTTACCCCTCTGAGGCATAGGCATGTCTCTGGAATCAGACTGTCAGTAGAATGACAAGTGAAAGTGCCAAATACTTGGAAAAAGTTATCTGTAAGTTGGTAATCGTTTTTAATGATTAGGGCATTGATTTAATCGGAATTTTCTTTACACTAATGAGAGCTGCATTTAATTTAGCTGTTATAGACCATGCCACAAGGGTGTGGTACCTTCTAACATCATTGGGCAGTTTGCAGGATTACAGATGGCTATCTTAACTGCTCTCATTGCCCAGACACAATAATCCTCTCTTCCTGTTCTAAAGTGTCATGTACTACTGCTGTAGAGCAGATGTTTCTCACTACAGATGGTCCCATTTCAATTCTGAGTAATTATTCTTACGTGTATATCATGTATGTGGCTATGTTAAAAGGATGTTACAAGGGCTTCAAAGTCACTTGAAATTAAGATTTTCTGTTGTGTTCATGTATCAATAGATCTATAACCTTTAGATCACCACAGAGAGCTCTACCTCAAGAAATAACAACTGGTAGCAACACTAGGTTGCCATCTTCTGTGTTAGGTCCTCACAGAGAGGTAGCGGGAAATGATCAGTGGATTCACAGATGTTTGCTGGCAGCTGTGGAGTGGTGAGACTTGAAGATACGGATTCTGAGTCTGACACTGGCAGGGTGCAATGTTCTGGTGGATATACTTTGTCCCTTTTATCTCCTCTTACAGACAGTCCTCCCAGTCCTGTGTTTTTTTCCATCCAAACCTTCTTCTCCACTTCCATTTTCATTCTTAGTCCCAGTTTCTGCTTCTCCAGCATTTAATTTTAACCCTGCCTTTTTTACATGTCCTAGTATGCTACCCTTCAGACCTTTGTTCCACCACACTAGCTGCTCTTAGGCTTTTCACTCCTCCACTGGTCTTCCCAATGATGAATCTGTCCCCACAGTCTCAATCCCTGCCTCTCACCTTCTCCCAGAAGTTTTGGGGTTTGCTTCCTCTTCTGCCCAGCATTGTTTGTTCGGAAAACTGTAGGTCACATCTTCTCCATAAAGCTGCCTTCTCCTTTCACCCCTTATTCCTTTCCCCTTCACCTCCCTGTCTTTTTAGTAGTTTTCTTCTCAGTCTCCTTGCTTAATTAGTTCCAGCCTCAGTTCCCCCTTACCCACCAGTTTCTTGTCCCAGTTTGCTCCTTCTCTGCCTGTGGAAAGTAGCTCTGTGGTCGCTCTGCGCAGATGAGTCAGGGAACCGCTGGTGACACAGCCCCATGCTCCTGTCTTGCTTTGCTCTCGCTGGAGTATGCTGAGACAGGCAGGAAGGCTGTGAGGGAGAGAGCTGTTTGATAGTGCTGCTTTCAGACGAGGTTTCTCCCTTCTTGACAAGAGTCTTACGGACTTCAGGTAAATGAAGGGGGGAAAGTGCAATTGTGGGATTTTAAAACTTTTTTTTTACCTTGCCTAAAGCATACTCTACAACTTCCCTTTTTGTTAGGTCGTTTAAAATACTTGAGCTGACTGTGGCCTTTGAAGTCCTTCACATCTACTTCTGCCCTGCAGGGCTGGAACCTGATACACTGCCGTGGGAACACTCCTGTTCTTCGCAGTTGGCAAACACAGCTCTCCTGCAAAAGGAGTGCAGTTGAGAGATAAACATTGTTATTGCAGTCTGCTGCTGCTTTTGACACTGAAGCCAGCTGGTAATGTTTTTGTTGCTGTAAATATAGAGCAGGAAAGAACAGTCTGATAAGCAGAACTTCTTCCAGTACTTGGTACTGGAAGTGAGGAATTACCTTTTGCCTGCTTCCTTCTGCAGAGCTCACAGCTGCACACAAAAGCTAACGGTCCTGGGAGGCAGGCTCAGTGCAGGACTCTAGTAATTCTGCCTGCCTGTTGAAGTGCCTTGAGGTCTAGGAGAAGTGACTTCTGCGAAGTCATTTGTGTGTGGCCTATGCTCCAATGATTGCTTTCCCTAATATTCTTTCCCCTCTCCGTGTTTTTTGTTTGTTTTTTTTTTTTTTAAACTCCCCCCCCCACACCTCTTCCTTCTGCTGGCTAAATCAGAGTGTGGCTCAGTTTAGGTAGCCATTCACTGCTCTGTGAGTTTTCCTCAGATTTCTTCTAGTGACTCTATTTTAGGCTGGTTTTGACACAGCGAGTTAACTGAAGTCAGGCACACTGAGTGATGTGCTTATGGGGCAGCTGTCAGAATCCTTACCCTCAGCTTGTGTGGATGCTGTTCTCTGAGAGAAGGCTTTCTGTACCCTTGCTCTTTCACAATGCTACTGTTGAGAAGCTTCATTCAACAGGAAAGTTGGAATGCTTTGTCTTCCATGTTTCTGACCATGAGTGCTTTTTGAAGAGTGCAAAGGAGGATGTTTCCTCTGATCAGTGCTCAGTTCGTCTCACTGTTCCCTGTTGGACTGATGCTGTATTTTAAGCACTCATTTGAAACTGAAGCTCTTAGTCTGTCTTCTCAATGAGTGATAGAACAAGAATTTCTAAAGTGCTGTGCTCTTAACTTGTGAGGTCAAGTGCCACCATAATAGTTCAGGAGAACCTTGATTAGAGCTGGATTCCCTGCTCAGTGTTGCTGGTTTCCAGGCCTCCCTGGTTAGCCAGCAGCGCAGAAATCCAAGTCTTCAGATGCAGAGCATGCAAAGGCTGTGACCCCGTGGGGGCTGTGGTGTGTCTGTTCAACTAATTCTGGTTTGCAGCATCTCGCCATTTCTCAGAAATCATCACAGCTCTCAGACCCACAGGACATGGGCAGATAGTTAAGGGGATTGCTGAGAGCTGTAGCTTGGGGATAATGATGTCTGCAACCCCAAACTTCCCGGTATGCATTCTTCATCTCTATCAATCATTTTTACTACTGCGCTTCAGACTGAAAGAGTGTAATGTAGCCACAGCAGAAAGGGACAGAAGCAGCCTGAAGCACTGCTCCTAGCAAAGTAGCCAGTGTAGCTTGTGCAGTGAAGAAGAACGTGCAGTGAAAAGGTTGGTGTGCTTTCATGGTGGCCACACGATAACTGTTCCTTCTTTAGAAGAGGCTTTGGAGCTACAGTATTTATTCTTGGCCTGACTTTTGGTTTCCACTGTAGCAAAGTCTGCAATATCTGATAAACGAGGTCTTTATTGTTATGGCTGCATGACAGTTTTCCCAGAAGGATCTGGGAGTGGCTTCTTTGTCACTTCATTGAAAGGATGTGGTAATCTGCAAAGCAGAGCTACCTCTCTAGGATGCTGCATGTGCTCAGGAGTTGGGGCTCCTCCTTTCCTCAGTGAACTGCAGCTCCTTGTTCTGCACCCATCACCCCAGGTGCCTTTCTGAATGCCTCTGCTTGCTAGCAGAGGAAGGCCTGTGTTGTTGAAAAGCAAAACTGGTGATTAACACAATCTGTTGCAGTTTTACCTCTCTGGGAGAAAAGTGATAGTGTTCTGCCCAGAAGCTATGGTCACATCTCAGAGTCTTGCTGCTAGCACAGAAGGAATGTCAGAAGTGAATGGTTGAAGAAATGTTTCTTCTCTTGCTCTTCAGCTCCTTCCAAATGAACTGCTTCAGCAGGGCAGTGAGTAGCTTGTGTTGTCGCTGCCAGCAGTGTTATTTCCATTCTGCGGATGAAGACTTGAGTTACCAGACCTGGCCTGGGTATTTTTGCTGTTGGTGGGAGACTCAAACAGGAAGGGGGTGGTTTATTTTTTTTAAATTTGCTAGACAGAAGAGCCCTGATGCCACAACCAGGAATATTGTCTTGCAGTGATGGTCCTGTTTGTAACTTAATGAGACCGTGAGGTGGTGATTTCTCAAAACAATAATACAACAAGAGTAATAATAATCTTTAGTGCAGGATTAGTAATAGCTTTGGAAGAGATAAGAAAGCCTGTAAGGAGTTCCATAATGTAATCAGATGCATGATATGGGCAGAGTAGATGAGACAGTCTTTTAACACTGGGTGTTGTATAGTTCTCCTTTTTAACAGTGGCCGAACATGGAGCTCAGCCATTTCCCAGGATTGTCTTTCAACATCTATAAGCACAGTGAGAGCTCTTACTGTGGAGTAGTATTTTTTTTAAATTAACCTTGACAGGAATGTGAATGATCTGATGATAAATTCACGTCTAAAATCAATTAGCTGCCTAAGGGAATGCTTTTTCCATTTATCAAGTGATCTTTTTCTTTCCCCGGTTCTCTGCTTCTGAAACAGGTAAGAGGCCTTTTCTTGAAAGAGTTAATCTGAAGGGACAGTGAACTATGTGACATGGAATGCACTTAAAAGATGGTTTGCTGTCAGTGAAAAATCTTTCTCCATTTCAGGGAATCTGATAAAAAACCTTTCCTCTTAAAATTATAAAGTTTCTGTTTCAGTCTGCTTAGTCTGTAGAACAGAATTGTTTCAGTTGGAAACGAATCATTGAGTCCAACCATTGACCTACCACTGCCATGGCCACTAAGCCATGAAGTGCCATGTCTACATGTATTTTGATCACCTCCAGGGATTCTGACTCAACCACCTCCTTGGGCAGCCTGTTCCAATGCCTGACTACCCTTTTAGTAAAGAAATTTTTCCTAATAGCCACTCTAAACCTCCTCTGGCTCAATCTGGGGCCACTTCCTCTTGCTCTGTCACTTGACGCTAGGGAGAAGAGACCAACACCCACCTCACTGCAACCTCCTTTCAGATAGTTGTTGAAATGAGGTCTCCTCTTGAAGAGGAGCCTTCTCTTTTCCAGCCTGAACAGCTGCCTCAGGCACTCATAAGATTTATTCTGCAGACCTTTCACCAGCCTTGTTGCCCTTCTCTAGACAAAGTCCAACACCTCAGTGTCCTCCTTGCACTGAGGGACCCAAAACTGAACACCAGTACTCAAGGTGTTGCCTCATTGGTGGAGTATGGGGCACGATTACCTCTCTCCTCCTGTTGCCCACATCATTGCTGATCCAGGCCAGGATGCTTTTGGCCTTCTTGACCACCTGAGCACACTGCTGACTTGTGTTCAGCCATCTGTCAACCAGCATCCCCCTGGGTCCTTCTCTGCTGGGCAACTTTCCAGTCACTCTCCCCCAAGCCTGTAGCTTTGCATGGGGTTGGTGTGACCCAAATGCAGGACTCAGCACTAGGCCCTGTTAAACCTTACACAGTTAACCTTGGCCCATTGATTCAACCTATCCAGATCCCTTTGCAGAGCTTTCCTATCCTCCAGCAGATCAATACTCCCACCTAATTCAGTGTCATCTGCAGGCTTACTGAGGATGCACTCAATTACCTCATCTGGATCATAGACAAAGACGTTGAAGAGAACTGGCCCCAGTACTGAGCCCTGGGGAACACCACTGGTGACTGGGTGCCAGCTGGATTTAAGTCCATAAGATGCCTCAATACTCTTCATTAGCCAGGGAGCAGGCAGTTTTCATGACTATCACCTTAGAGAATTTTTTTTTAAATACATTTAAAATTCCATTGCATGGTATGTTTTATAAGACTTGCAACTTGCATGTTTTAGGGCTTTAGAGAATCACAGGAGGTAAGTTTTCAGGTTGAACTTTCCTCTGTCCTTACTTTCCAGGACCTCCAGTACCTAAGGCTTTCAAAAGTGTTCCTTGTTAATCATCTTGGTCTGAACAGAAGTTGTTTGCAGTGCATCTGTACTGATCACATAACCTGTGTTTACTGATGCAACTATAATTTCTATCAGCAGTAGTTGGAAAGGATCTTAATAGTAGAGGTTATACTCATTATCTTACTGGAAAGCAATGTTCATGTTTCCAGTAGCAGGACTTTGCTACTCAATTCAAGAGTTTCCCTTGAAACTCTTGAATTTCCCGTAGATGAGAGTGGGAGGATATTTCTGTTTAAAAATAGGACAACTATGAGCAAAGGAAGAGAAAACACCATTGCAAGGAGTGAGCTTTTGTGGTTTAAGTCCTGTGGCTTTTTATTGAAGACCAAATCTGGTATCTTCTCCTCACGCCAGACCACTTGTTCACTGATGACAGCAGTTAATAACATCACAACAAGATGAATGGCATTTTCACTCACCAGGTATTTATTTTCAGATCAAATATGACAAATTGGGAGTTCCAATGTACAGATATTAGCTGCATTTCAGTTAATATCCCCTCCCCAGCCCTGCTCCACAATTTTGAATGAGATCTCGAACTCTGAAAAATTGAAGTAGGTTTTTTCCATATGATTAAATGTCTGTCTCCTAACCCCCTAAAGCAGTGGTCAGACTATGTTAGAGTATTAAAGCTTATCTAGAATAACTCATGCTGAGTAAGATAGGACATGAAATAATGAAACACAATAGGTGTCATGCACTAAATGCTCTGATGTTCTGTGGAAAGCTTATTCAAGGGCCTTTGTGGTTTGGTGTTTTTCTTGTTTGCTTTTGCTCTTGTAACCAGTTCTGTGAAATGGCAATAATAAGAAAAAAAGCAAGCAAGCCCTAATATTTTTTTCATTTTAAAGAAGCTGGACATTCTGAACTACAATTAAGGTTTTGGTGCTGTCAACTAAAGTTGGTATGATGCTTTATTTGTAACTGTCATATGGCCAGTTGTGGCACCTCTCTTAGTGCCACCCCTCCCCGCTCCCAGTGCCGAGGATTTGCAGTCTGAAGAGCTGTGCTGCTCAGCTGTGGGCTCTGAAGCCAGCGTGCTCTCCCTCCTGCTCCAGTGCATCCTCCCAGTGCTGCTCTAGTTCTGTGATGGTCCCTTCTAAAGCCTTCCCACTGGTTTGCTGATAGTCTAGTTCTGTAAAGCTTTCTGTGAACCACATACACCAAGCTCTGCTGACTCCTCCAACATGTGTTACTCTTGTGGAATTGATGCCCCTTCCCAGCACAGAAGCACCTCCTCTTGTGCACTGAGACTAGTGCCTGTTCCGTTCTGCTAGCTCAGATGCTTCAGGCTCATCACCTTCCTGCTGCCTGTGGTCTTCTGCAGCTCCTAGTGATGCTGGTTATTTCCTAGTGTTTAATGTTAAGCACAACTGAAAAGCAAATTCTCAGTGTTGAAAGAGCTGAACTGTTTTTGAGATGAGAAATGTTTGTCCTTCATTGGGTGACAGAGAAGATGAGAAAGATTCAATAAAGCAGGACACACAAACTTTAACATGCTTTGTGAAATAAGAATGTCAAGGGAGAGCTTTAAATTTACCATGTTAACTCTGCAAAGCCCACAGGTGGTCATGGCCTCCACAGACCCTGGTGTGAATCACTTTTTACCTTTGTAAAATCCTCTCCCCCTCTAAGGGTGGCAGTGCAGTTGAGTACAGGTGCACTCAGTGTACTTGACAGCAGATCCTAGCAGGCTGGTTCCACGTTAATCAGATTTTCCCTGTGATGTTCCCTGTCTGAAGAAATTATTTTCTATGAAAAAGTAGAGTTTTGCCATCAGTGGATACTGTCATGGTGTTAAGGGCATGGTCCTGAAAAAGCTTTAAGGCAGGGTAGCTGCTTACAGCTGATGGCTCATGCATGCAGGCGAGAGCTATTGTAACCCTGCTTGAAATCTGACATTTATCAGCAGGAGTTAAATGTTAATCTCTGCTCATCCTGACATCTTGTTCACAAACCTTTTGGTTAAAGACAGTGTGGTTGAAAAATGTGCATTAGGGAAAAGTGCAGCAACAATAACCTCCTGCCTGGTGTTTGTACAGCTCAGTAAGAGTTCACCAGTACCTCAGTCTACCTCTTACCTGTTATCTGTGCTTGGCAGGGACATGATTCACCTGTAGACTGTATCCCTTGTTTCTGCTTCTCCATTTCTTGTATTATTTTCTTTTCTTTTCTTCTTGTGTTTCCTTTCTTTCTCACTCTTATGCTTTTTGTCCTTTGCTTGTCTTTTATTTCACCCCTTTCCTCCACTTCCAACTTCCTTTTCCTCTCCTGCCTCTTCCTCTTCCTCGTTTGCTCCTATTGAAGTTGAGTCCAATGCCGGGACACCACGTCGTAGACCTCTCTCCTTCTGCCCTTGCTGTGCCCATGAAGGTAACGTAACCTCACACGTTCCCTGTTCTCCTTGACTGCAGCTGGGTGGTTGTAGCAGCACTAGTCAGCTAGTGACCACAAGGACCCCAGCCCTTCTCTTGCTGTGTCCCTGAACCAACCTTCTCAGTAGCAGCCTGGTACCCAGCTTCCCTGAGCCTGTGACAAGTTACTAACGGTACAGTATCCCTTCTGTGAGGGAAGCTGTAGAGACTGGGAGGGACATTGGGCAGCAGCAGTGGGAGCAGTAACGTCACACTCCCAAGGTTCTGTTTTCATTTAGTGGCTTCAATTTCTCTGCTCCTCCTGAATGATGTCTGGAAGGTGCGGTGAAGGAAGGTAATCTGCTTCCTTTTAATTGGTCTGTACACATTAAAGGAATATTGTGTCTTTGTAAGGACTGGTTTACAAAAACATCCTTGAACTTGAAGAAGCAACAAACCTTAAGCAGCTTTCCCTCATCGGTCTTGCTGAAAGAATTCTTTAACTGTCCCAAGTAGAGTTTCTGTTGCCAAGGCATGGGGGAAGGGGTTGTTTACATGTGTTTGTGGTGTAATTTTGCTAACCACTTACTCTGCTTTCCATGGTGCTCCCTCACATCAGTTTTCAGTGCTCCCTCTCCAATCCTCCCATTCTTCCTCTGCTCATTGGCTGTTTTTAAACACTTCTGTGTTTCATAGGTCAGTAGCATTGTGGGTTTGGCTTTTTTTTTTTAAGAGACATTTGTTTTTCTTTACATCCTGGTATTGGAAAGGATGGGGAGACTTCCCAGTGCTTTCATGGCGCCACAGCACTGGACATCTGCATGTACAGTCTCCCTCTCCTGTCGCCATGTGGGCATACTGTGCAGAGATGCTCAGAAAGGAATGCTTGGAACTGAGCAACACACTGGTGTAAAGGCTCTTACAGTGTACAACTGACTCTGGTATTCCCTGAGGGTCTGCTATTACAATTTTTCTGAGGCAGGCATTCTCAGCTTAAGCTGCAGTTTAATAGGAGTTGTAGCTTCTCCTTTGTTGAGCTGCAATGCAGCACTTCTGAGATCCAAAGAAAGGAGACAAGTATTAATTTTAATCGGTCATTAATGTGGTATTGGTGAAGTTTTTCCCAGAGTTTGAACAGCAAGTTTGCTGCTTTTGGTTACTCTTAGCATCAAAAGGACTGAGAGTGTTTGCTTTTGCTGTAGACAGCATGTAACCAAAATGACAAACCTAGATGAGGGCGTTAGCTGCTTTAGGATGCCCAAATTACATGTGGTGCAAGCCAATAGGATGCAGCAACCCAAAAATGCTGCTGAGCTCAATTTCAGGCTTTGCTTCTACCTCTACTTCCATGCAGGCAGAAGCATTGCTGCTGTCTGATGGAAGTCACAGCATTCATCTGCAGGTAGTTCAATTTGAAATCAGTGGTCTGGACTAGGAGATTGCTAGGAAGAGCTTCCCTGGAAAGCTCTTATGTTTGGTAAATATCAACAGAAAGCTTTGGGAACAGCATTCTGCAATTTATTCCACATAGGTCCCGATAGATAAAAAGATTCATCAGTGGAATACTGAGTAAGTTTAGGAGTTGGTTTTAAAATAAATGAAAGGCTAACTAAGAGTTCTGTACTAGGTGGCCAAGGCTCAAAGTACTTTTGTTCTGCTTTGATATTAGCAAATGTCTGGGGATTCTTTTTCTTTCCAGTGCTGATGTGCAATACAGTAGAAGTAGTTTCTGTGTTCACTGTGCAGAGGGGATCCTCAAGTTGGGTAGATACATGGGGCTAGAAGGAACAGACAGAAAAGGTTAATTTAGCTATTGGAAAAAGATAAGATGTTGCTTTTGGCTAGTAAAAGAAAGATTGAGGACATGCAAATGAAGAAATTAAAGGTAAAACATGTGGAGTGGCAACTGATCTGTTTATGGTGAGCATACATCCAAGTAGCTGGCATGAAGATCTGTAAAGCTATTCTAACAAAGGGAAAAGGGAAACAGCTACAGAAATCTGGTCTTTCTGCATTAAGAGTGAGGAAGAAACAAGCAATCACAAGAGAATCAGAAAGAAAACAGTAAAAATCAGGCACCAGAGAGAAGAGAATCCTTTTGGACATGACTTCCACTCTTCTGTGTGCTCTAGGCAAACTGAATGGACCCGGCTTGGGAGTGCTCTGGCAGCATCTTGCTTGGCTTTCTTTGCACATTTTGCCCCATTGTTGTTTTTGCAGTTTGGGCTCGTAAGTATTGCAGGATGTTACCTGAACACTTACCAGGCTTCTTGGTTGTTTTTTTTTTTGGCAGGCATGGGTAAGAAAGATGATCCCAAGCTGATGCAGGAGTGGTTCAAGCTGGTGCAGGAGAAGAATGCCTTGGTTCGCTACGAGTCCGAACTGATGATATTGTGAGTGAATGTACTGCAGCTTTGAAACAAACAGTCCTGGGATTCTGTCAGTACTGTATTCCCTGTAATGCCACGAGGTCAGCAGCCTCCTTAGGCTGATTCTTAGCTGAGCTACAAATCCATGTACATTTCAGAAGAATAGTAGAAGGAATAATAGCACTAAGGAATGAAAGTTCTAACTATTTGTGCACATGCAGAAGTACAGATGCATGTTTAAAGCACTAAATCCTTCCCCGGATGTTGGATAAAACACCATCTTCACACAAGTGTTTTCAAGCTATGCAGAAATGACCTGTGACTCCTCATCTTGGTAGGAGTCCACTTTCAAGTGTAGCCAAAAGTATGTCAGTCAGTCACCTCCACCATGTGGCACTCCACCTGTAGTGGGACCCCAATGCCCCTCATCTGGGCTCAGATTTCTTAGTCCACACGCTGGAAGTTCACTGAAATTCACAGAATCACAGAAAACATCCAATTGGAAGAAAACTCAAAGCTCATCCACTCCCACCTTCAGCCCAGCAGTGAGGGGTCATTATGGAATACACCAGCTGAGCCAGGCAGTGTGGAAGCTGATCACTTTAGTGCCCATGTCAGAAAAGTCCAAAAGTGGTGTCTACACTGGAATCTGAAAAGGCTGACATTGGTAAATGACTTTGTCTTTAGAGCAGGAAGTGGCAGGAGATACACAGAGGTAAAGTGTGACATTCAACAAGGGCAAGTGTAGATTCTTGTACCTGGGAAAGAACAACTCCATGGATCAGCACGGGTTGGGAATGGACCTGTTGGAGAGCAGTGAAGGGGAAAAGGACCTGGGAGTCCTAGTGGATGGGATGTTGACCGTGAGCCAGCAATGTGCTCTGGTGGCCAAGAAGGCCAAGGCCCTCCTGGGGTGTGTTAGAAGGGCTGTGGGTAGTAGGTCAAGAGAGATTTTCCTGCTCCTCTACTCTACCCTGCTGAGGCTACATCTGGAATACTGTGTCCAGTTCTGGGCCCCTCAGTTCCAGAAGGACCTCAGGGAACTTCTTGAGAGAGTCCAGCACAGAGCCACAATGATGATTGAGTGGAACATCTTCCTTCTGAGGAGAGCCTGAGGGAGCTGGAGCTTGGAAAGGAGGAGCATGAGAGGTGACCTCATTCATTTTTATCAATATGTAAAGGCTGAGTGCCCAGAGGATGGAGCCAGGCTCTGCTGGGTGATGCCCAATGATAGGACAAGGGGCAATGGGTGGAAGTTGAGGCATAGGAATTTCCATGGAAACATGAGGAACACTGGAACAGGCTGCCCACGGGGCTTGTGGAGTCTTCCTCTCTGGAGATATTTGTGACTGACCTGGATGCATTCCTGTGTGATCTGCTCTAGGTGATCCTGCTCTGGCAGGGGGGTTGGACTGGATGATTCTTCAAGGTCCCTTCCAGCCCCTGACATTCTGTGATTCTGTTAGAGTACAATTTTGCAGTGATTGCAAATTTGCTTGTTCTGATTTAAATTTAATCCCATCCATAGTCAATCCACTCAACTTTCTGTGTTGCACTTCGTAACCAAAGAATCTGAGATGGTGAAAGTACATTGAAATATAGTTTTATAGCATTGGTTTTTGGTTGGAAAAGATCTTCAAGATCATCAAGTCCAACCATCAATGTAACACCACCATGGCTATTAAACTGTGTTCCAAAATGCCATGTATCTTAGGTGTATTAAGAGTTGTTCCAAAACAGATTGGCAAAATGCATCGCAGATCTCTAGAGAGGGAGCAAAAGTTGAGAATGGATATAGAGCAATGTGTGGAGTATTTTAATATACCCAGGACTTGGATTTGTGATTTTTGCTTTTCAGTGCTCGGGAGCTAGAACTGGAAGACAGGCAAAGTCGATTACAGCAGGAGCTCCGGGAAAGGATGGCAGTAGAAGGTGAGAGCAGAAGCGAACCTTTCCTAGACTCTGTGCTTGTGTTTCCAGCCTCACGTATGCTGATAGCTTTTGATATCTCTGTAGATCACCTGAAGACAGAGGAGGAGCTCTCAGAGGAGAAGAGGATCCTGAATGAAATGCTAGAAGTCGTAGAGCAGAGAGATTCTCTTGTGGCTCTCCTTGAGGAGCAGCGGCTTCGAGAGAAAGAAGAGGACAAGGACCTGGAGGCAGTCATGCTTTCCAAAGGCTTTAGTTTGAACTGGTCTTGAGCATAACATATTTACCTCTGTTGGTCTGTGTTGTCCAGTTGGCCTACCCTGAGTTCACCGGAATTACATGGATAGGAAGGTATTGAAGGGGATACCTCCAAAGGCTCCAACAGCATGCAGGGATTTAGGTTGAAGCAGCACTCAGAAGCCTTTTGATAAGTGAGTTGGTTCCAGAAGCTTAAGTTTTACATGTCTGCAAGCCAAGCTGAAGATCATCAGCTGAGACTGTGGAGTCTCCTTGAGGTCCTGTACAATGGATCATACTTGTGTGTGTGTGTGGTATGAGGGAGAGGAATAATCCATGTGTGGGGAAGGGGGTTAAGGGCTGAAGTACCCTTAACTAAACTGGATTTATGGCAGTCCATTCCTTTCCCGTTTTTACTACACCAGTTCTAATAAAAGGGAGGGAAGTGGCAACCCTCTCTGGAAAATCACAGCAGCCTGTAGCAGCCTGTATGGTGGAGTCAGCTGTCCAAGAGAGCTCCAGAAGCCCAGGGCAACATCTTCTTTGCTTTAGTCTTCCTCCCCACCAAAGAAACCTGCAAGTTGATCATTATGTATGGACATGAAGATACATGAGACAAGAGAAGATACCACTCGTATGTGTGATGGAACTCTCCACCTCCTGGTTTCTGGAGATTTGGACATCAGAGGATTCTCTTTCTATCATAGCTTCCTAAATCAATTTATTGTGGAGAAAAAAGGGGAGAAGAAGATAGGGGGAAGAAGCCCCTCTGCTTTGCTACACACTGGAGAGACAGCTACTGCTGGCCTTAGTTTTGTGGCCACAGTTCAGAGGCTGGTGGATGGCGGATGGCTTTGTTCTGTTTTTGTTGTGACTGTTTTGACACTGGAAAATACTGACTGTGGGACAGTGGTAAGTGTGTGCTGGGGCAGGGTTGTCACCAGGTGGCAGCCCCTGAAAGAAAGAAGCCCTTAAGTGACTGAACCACCATTAAGACTTTTCAATGTTTTTTATTGTTTTCCTCTGTATTTTGTTTTTGCACATTGAAAACGAAGCTTAAGACCTGCCTGGGCCCTCAGTCACTTTGACCCTTTTATGTCAATTAACTTATTTTTTAATACTTGAAAGAAGATTCATTTTTGTATCTTTTAGGGAAAAAAAAATACGGACATGTGAGGGGTGTGTGTGCCTGCTGCATCCAACAACTTCCACTTCTAAATTACTGGACATTGTTACCTGTGGCTATTTATTAGTGTTGTTATTGATAATTTGATTGTTACAAATATCTGATAGTGGAAGGAGCGTTTTAACTCTGCTAGAGAAAGACACTACTGCGCATTGGTCCCTGCTCACAGCAAGGGCTGCCTTGATGTACCCACGGATGCATCTTGTCCTAGGGAATTTTTACTTTATGACAAAACCCTGCACACTCTATTTGTGTTTCTAGTGTACTTTTCTTCTATCTCCCATATTCCCTCTTTTGGAGTAATAAAACTATAATTTATTTAGATTTTACATTTTTATAAGAAGAAAGCCAAAACTGTGAGGTAGAAACATCACAATGTGTCTCTTTCTCACTGAAAGAGGGGACCCTCACACTCCTGAGATACAGCTAGAGGGATTTCCATGAAGACAAAAAGAGCATGTTTCCTGCTGCATCTGTTGGAGGAAGCTCCTTCAAACTCAGCCAGTGAAGCTGCTACTTTTCAGCCAGGAGGGTACTTGTATTCATATGTTAACCCACGAGCAGGACATGTACTGACCACCATTTCCTGTTGGACAGACTCCATGAGCACACTATGTCTTACCTTGTACCACAGAGCTGATACAGCACTCTGCATTGGGTACACATCCCATCCTTAAGGGGGTTTTCTTCCTTGGGATGTGGACTATGTTCTTTTCTTGTTGAAGTACTAAGCCTGCTCCCTGATGCCTTTGAAAAGGCATCTGATTCCCAAACATATTCACATAACATACTGACTCTTTCAGCTTGAGCTGGTTGCAGGGCACCCAGGCCGGGCCAGGCCTTTAATCTTTTGCCCTAGGACAGAAGTTATCTTGGTTTCTTGCTGTTGGCTCTACCTCCTTCAAAGAGGTCTTCTCTAAGGCAAGGTCTATGATTCGAATTCACCTCTGACTCAGGAGCATCCCTCAGGCTGAGGAAGAATGGGTAGGACTGTCTCCAGAGCCTCCCAAGTGGTGCTGGTTTTCGACTGTGGAAACATGTTTTTCTGCTACAAGGGTTCCCCCTTTATCCCTGGCTAATATCTTCTGCTAAGGCATGACAAATTAAACCCAGATGCCCCTGAAACCAAGCAGGCAGGCAGCTGCAGTGCTTCTTTGTACATCAGCAAGGAGTACCTGCTACACCAGCATTACTGAGGGTTAGCTAACCAACAGGATGTCCAGCAAACAGAATTTCCACCCCCGCCGTTTGTCAGGTGCACAAGTCCAGTTGGCAGTGGTAGTTTAGATAGTCTGCATTTCAGAGTCCAGCAGAAGCTGGAGAGGAGGAGGGAAGAGGGAAGCTAGATACAGAGTTTATTGTAAGCTGCTTGTGCAGAGAATTGGCCTCAGTCTATTTTACAGTGCACTATAGGTGTATGGACCACATCTAACTTCTAACAACAGATCAGTGAATGTGAGCTGTAGAAGAGACAGAAATCCTGAAGAAGAAATACCAGATTACAACTTTTCCCTTTCATGCTGGCCAGATCTTCACAATGCTGAAAACTTAGATCACTCGAGGGTGCAAAGCCCTGCTGCAGGGAAAAACTGCATATTCTCAACCTGAACTCTTCAGGTTATACTGAAGGCCTCCAGCAGAGAATGAAAATGGAAGAACGAACATCGCACACACAAGTTAATTGAAAATACAAGAAAGGGAATGTTCAAAGGCCTTTTTATATCAAAATGGTTGGAAAAGGCACAAGTTCTATTTGCTGTTCCGTTGCACTTTAAGAATATGACTTGCATATCAGATAACTGGGTTTTTTTACTATCTGAATATTTTTAATTCAAATTTTATATTTTTAAAGCTGAAGAAGGCTCTTGTGACCACAAGATCCCTTATTTGTATCAGAATCCAAGTAGGATGTTCTAGCTCTTTGTGTTGCCCAGGTGGGCAGCAGCACATGACTCAGCCATGTGCATTCAGTGACAACGTGTCCATTTCACACACGAGGGGAGCAAAAATGCCCTCAGCTTCCAAGAACTGGGCACAAAAAGGCATCCGTCCCCATGTGACACAGTCCAGACCAGGGATGGCCTCTTCCTCCCTGCAGCAGGTAGAAGGAGAGCCAAGCTCAGAACGTAAGCTGTGTTCTTTTGAAATGGACACACTGAGGATGGGGCAAACATTTCAGGCCCCTGTAGGGAAGAGAGTGGGACACCACCTCCTGGAAACAGCCAGGAGGCCAATGGAGATGGGGGGAGTGAGGACTGCCAAAAAAACCCTAATCATCTGCTATTTTCACAGCACAATTCTGTTTCTTTTAGCTGTTCTTTTAACCACATTTTCATTAAAACTCACAAACGGCTGTAAAATCCTGAGCTTCAAAGAACTGATGTGTGGGGAGGTGACAAGATGTTTCAGCTCCAACTCCCAGACATGTTTCTTCTTTCAGTTAACCAATCCCCCACAGTCTTGCTAGGGCACGTTACAAACTGTGTTGCTGAACATATGTTAGATCAAACAGCAAGTTTCAAGAGTCTGTCCTCTCTCTCCGTCTCTGCATATTTTGTGTAAATATTTGTTTGTATGTAAAGACACCAGTGGATCCCTGGGTGACCCTCACAGTCAAGAATCTGAGTTTTGTGCAATGCCTAGGCCTCCTGTAGAACACGGTGCTTGCTTAGAGCTAGTCACCATATTTGTGTGCACTCTGGTGGTTTTTAATATTTTTATACATCCTAATCCTGAACATTTTGAAGTATTATAAGTGGTCTAGACTGCATGATCTAGAGCAGCCAGCAGTTCTGTTTCCTTAGCAGCAGTTCCTGAAGCGTTCACGGCTGCACCTTGTTTGGTTAACATTCTTTCCAAGTGAGTTCAGTTTGGTGTTTACACCAGGCATGAGCGGAGGAGAAAGGTGTTGCATTATCAGATCTCCTGTGTGCAAAGTGAAAAGCCACAGTATGGCTTTCTGGGAACTCCAGTCATCACTGTCTGCAGTAAAGAGAACTCTAAAGCATACTAAAACCCAGCCTGTACATAGCTAACAGAGAAAGAGGTGGCTGGCTCTTGGCTGTTGCAAAACAACGGAGACGAAACTTTCCAAAAGCTCTTGCTTTTGGATTGCTCTGAATACTGCTGTAGGCAGGGTAGGCAGGCAGATGAGGATGGCATTGACAGCAGATGTGAAGGGGAGGATGCCACCTTCTGATGGCATTGCAGTAATTTAAGTACTCTGTGCGTGCATGCATGTTGTGTGTGTGAGGTTTAATCCAGGTGAGGGGATCTGCCTTGGCATCTTCCCTGACATGTGAAAGTGAACTCTGATATTCAGACTGTTCAAGGCTCTGACGGTTGGCATGTATGGAGCATTGTTAACAGAGAAGTGTATACCCTACCTGTACAAAATTCAACTCTGTTCCAGCCTGTTTTCTTCTGTTTGGTTGTGTTTTATTGTTTTTTATGCACACTTGCTTCGTTGGTGTTGAGATTTTAGCACCTCAGTTGGCCAACTGAACTAAAAATAATAATAATAAAGTCATTAATTATTTTTTCTTTTTGTTGGTGGAGTTACCTTTGTTTCCCTTGCTTTCAGTCCTATAGTTGATTAAAGAAGAAGCCAGGAGCTGAGGGAAGGTGGTCTTGAGGTGAGGTGAGATAAAATCCTAAGTGTTGAAGGGCCTGACTTTAATTTCTCTTCTGCTGGAACACTTAGAGTCCACGTGAACTATCTTAGCTACAAACAAATCAATCTTGATACAGTCTTGATACATGGTTTTCCTTTCTCCCTATTTTTTCCTGTATTCTCCCTATTATTTCTACATATTCTCTGTGAAGAGAAATTGCAATAAATAGCCAAGATGGGGTGAAGGTAATGTAAATTAAATAGTAGGAACTAGGATTTCATTTCTGTAGCTGACTTCCTTAGCCTGCAGTCCTAGCATGACTATCTGAAGCTGATAGAGCAGCATCCAGTAAAAAGTAAGTATCAGTTGCCTTTGTGCTTCATGCTGGTTTAAGCCACCACAGCTCCATGCCTGTGTCTCACTTGCACTAGGCCAGCTCACAAAGGTTATCGAAGCAATGTGTAGCTCCAGAGGTGTGCCTCTTGAGCAGACTGGAAGGATTCAGAGGATCGAAGTGTCTTGTCTGGGAATCTCATGTTTGAAAAGAGTGGAAGGATGTTCAGCCTAAGCAGTGGATGCTGGCTTCAGTAAAGCGCAGGAGCTTGAATGCCTAAGGAATAAATTCATCCACTTACCAGGACAATAGCAGATAGGGGAAATCCCAGCTGGGGAAATCCCAAACAATGAGTCGTCTTTTCCTTTGCACCCAGCCATTTTCAAAAGAAAGGATAAACCCTGGCGTGAGGGGCTGTGGAGCCCGGCTCTGCAGGACAGCCTTTGCTCTTGTGCAGAGCAGAGCCCGGAGGCTGGCACCAGCAGGCTGCTGTAGGTGGCAGAGCGAAAGCTTGCTCCTTCCTTGGTGCAGCTCAGTAGGGCTGCAGTTCTTCATCGATTTTCAAACCTGGCAACTCTTCCTGTACTTTCAGCTCTCTTGCTTTCAGATAGTAGTGGGGGAAAGCTGCAGTTAGCCAGGAGGAAGCTCTGTGGTATCAAAAGGCCATGTCTGCAAGGAATTCTCCCTTGATGCCTAAAGAAATATGTATGGAAAATGATCATGGGATTCTGGGAGCCAAGAGGTTGGCTCCCATCCATAGCTCAGAAGACCAAGCCTTGCAACACTTCATTTAATGATACTGTAAGCTTGTTAGCCTCGGCTTTCAATTACAGACCCAGAGGAGTTTCATATTTTACAAACTACAGGCAGGACAGTCTGCTAGAGAGACCTTCCTGTATTGCTTTGTTTTGGCAAAGACCTGCACCAGCCCGGACATCCTGCCTTGGAGCCCAGCGTGGTGGCAGCTTTCGTTCTGCATTGATAATGCAAGCAACCTTCAGCAGCCTCCAGCCACCACCTTTTCACATGTGGGGGTCCATGCCCTCAAAGCTGCTTCGCCCACCCTGATCTGTTCCCAACAGAACTGCAACTCCTCCCCAGTTCCTTGGGCTCAATGCTGAGGTAAGAAAAAGCACAGCAGTTACAGAGGTGGGAGTGTGAATGTGTCCTCCGAGAGCATGGAAAGAAGGATGTCAGTGGGTTCCTTAAGTAACACATGGATCCTTGTTTTTGCAGATGTTATATTGCTGTTTGGTCTGGATTAAAGACAATGAATGTAACTTGTCAGGAAAAATAACTGGAGGAAAGTCATCTAAGAGCAAAGAGCAGGTGAAAACCCATCCCTCTGCCTTCTCTCACATTTCAACAGTTTTTGGAAAGTCCTCGCTGTGAGTGCCGTGACAGCCACCTTACATTAGTAATTGCAAGTTTAGGTCCTGCATATAGGATAACGCAAATCTCATCCTGTAAGGATGCTACCTGGCCACACATCTCTCCAGGAAAAGCATTCTCTGAATTCAAGAAGGCCTTAGCATTGCCTCGTATTTTAAATCCTAAGCAGCAGCAGCAGCAACAGCAACAGAGCTGTTACCAGGGAAAAAGGATTGTACAAGTTGCAACAGGTGAAAGCAGCAGTGCTGGCATGTGGCTACTCAGCTGCATCTTCCTTGCAGAGAGGGCGGGGCTCTCCTACCTCATTTTTTAGCTATTACTGGAGGGAAACGGTGAAGAGTTCCCTCCTTCCTTGGCCTATATCCACTTAGACAACCCTCAAAATAAGGGGAAAACCCAACCTCATCCAACCAAGCTTTGGAAAAAGTACCATTTTCCCTTGGCATCTTTGCAAGAATGGAGACACCCATGGGGGGCAAAGCAGTGGATAAATGAGTATTTCCAAACTCGCTGGGTACACATGTGGTGCATTTCTGAAGGCAGGAACCATGTGGTTTTCTGTAAGCAGCAGATAAGATCACATCTCTTTATTAACAAAGCTGTCTATACAAAGATATAAAATAACCTATATTACTCAGGTATCAGAAACAACAGCAACGAGCAGATGTCTCGAAATGTACCCAACTCTGGGCAGAAGGAAGAGAGAATAGGCATTTTCCCTGCTCAGGGCTAGCAGTGCTGACTTTCCAAGGCCAAGGTGAACAGTTTGGGGAAACAGAAACTTCAGTTCCCTGGGATTTACTGATGCTGGCAGCCACATCCCTTCCCTCCCCGTCATTCCTAGCGTGAAGCCACTCAATGGGTTCAAACCTGAATTTGCCTAAAACGGGCCTTCGTTTCGCAGAATCCTAGGCTTGAAGGAGCACTCTAGGATCAGCACTGTCCGCGTTGAACGCTCTCACTGCTCCTCTAGAGCGGCGAAGGCTGGAAGCGGTACCGCGGCTTGGCAAGGTAGGAAGAAGAGCGAGCGCAACAGGAAACCTCTATGTATGTATTACGCACGTGCTAAGGTTTGCCTAAAGCAAAGTTGTGTTAAGTCTGTAGGGCTGTTAATAACTGGAGCTGCACTGCACCCATAAACCAGAAAAGTTACATTGATTTGGCGAGGTCACGAGGAGACTGCGTCCGCGAAGCCCACGGTCGGAACACAGCCTACTTCTAGAACAGAGGCTGAAGATGCTTGACCTCCACAAGGAGGCTGTGCCGGTGGGTGTGGAGCTCTGCTCAGAGAGATTCCCGGTACCGGCTGCGGTTTCGGGGCGGTTTCAAGCTCTGACGAAGCGCCGGGAGGGCAAGCAGCTGGCACCTGTTCTTCCCTCCACCTGGCGTGACGCCCCAGCTCCGCGCTCGCCTCCTCGGCGACGCGCCGGGGCGGGCCGGGCCTGGCTGTCTGCTTCCCGCCAGCCCTACCTCATGCCGCAGCTGCCGCGCGACCTCTACCCTGTGCGCAAGAGATGGAGAGGGTGAATCCAGTCAATTCGCTGAGGTAAAAGCTGTCCAACTTGCTCTTGATGTGGCTGAACGTGAAAATTGGCCTATCCTTTACCTCTACACTGACTCGTGGATGGTAGCCAATGCTCTCTGGGGTTGGCTAAAGGACTGGAAAAAGAATGGTTGGCAGAGGAAAGGAAAGCCTATTTGGTGTGCTGATCTATGGCAGGACATTGATGCACGACTGGAGAGAATTCCAG